>JAANSO010000088.1:0-79607 GCA_036507315.1 Lepidocyrtus fimetarius
CTGGTCCAAGTTTAAAGAAATTGTTGAAAGTAAATTGAACTTTGATGATGATCCGTTGATTGTAATTGATGAAAAAGAGTCCAATGTGGAAGCTACCTCCATAATTCCTGAGAATGGTAGTAAAAACGATTCAGAAACGGGAAGTTCAAATCATACAACAATTCACTTACAAGAAGGATCTGAAGATGAACAGGGAAGTGTTGTAGATGATGTCCAGTCTCTGCAAAACACTTCTTTTGAGATAAGCTTGGAAACTACTACGGAAAATTCAGAGAGTAATTTAACTAATTTAAGTAACTACACAAGCTATGTATTTGGAAAGTTTAATTGTTTTTAATTTAGGTCATCCATTCGTTAGTGAAGTGATTCTCGCAACACCACAAGACGAAACAAAGTGGACTTTATTAGAAAAAATCTACGCTTTGACGTCCCTTTTCCTTACAAACGCTACGGAAATTTGCCCCTTGAGCCCTTTAGCCCGGAGTCATTTTCCCCCGGTTGCCCGCATCATACAAAGCACCCTTCGGGAAATTTACGAGGAAAATAATGGCTTTCTCCAACCGGAAGAAATGACGAAACATGGAAATGTCTTGGAAAACCTTCATATTTTAATTTCCAAATGTTTGGAAGCAAACGAGACGAAAATAACAAAAGAGCATTTTTACGAGAGGCAGTTTGCCGAGACTTTAATTCATTTAAATTTGTTTGACAAAGCGAATGAATCTACGTCTTGGGTTGATGTGAGGAGCTGTTTTAGAACAATGTCAATGCCAAGGCTAAGCCTGTATCCGGGGATTATCCCTTCAACAAATATGGACATGTTTTGGCATAGTTTCCTCCTTCCATATTTTGGTTGTGATGAATACTGGAAGCCGTATATTCAACCGGAGGAGTTTATTGAAGCTGTTAATAAAACTATGATTTTTCCCCTGCTTAAAGAATGGTATTTAATAATTATTATTTTCAATTGTAATATTTACGATTGCTATACCAGTGGTATTATTGTTTGCAACAGGAAGCAACTTTTAATTCGGAGACAAGCGTTGGTTAAGAGATTAGGCGAAACTACTATTGATCCATTAACGGCATTCATGGCTACTTCTAAAGGTAATTGTGTGATTTAAGTGTTTATTTGACTAAACACGTAAATTTTCATTAAATATTTTAAAGAAACAACCACCACGACGGAAGCGCCAACCAGTTCTACTTTAAAAGATGAAATGAATTCTGATTTTACCATCACATTTGAATATCCATTAAAAAACTATGTACATTCCACAGCACCAACGGAAACTACTAAAATGAATGTGAATCCCATCCTTGCAACGTCTTCGACAAATCCTCCCATTCCTAGCACATCGGCAAACTCAACTGTACTGAAGATAATCACCGAGGCAACAACGACAGTTCCTACTCTGAATAACGTAAAAAATTCAGAAGGGTCAAATGTTCAGGAAACCAGTTCAAGCTCGACAATGCCACGGAATTTTGGAGATGAAGTTGAGGGAAGTACAGAAATGACAGAAAAAGTTCCAAGTTATTATCAGTTTCCTTTGTTAAAGAGGCATTTGAGCACTGACTACATGAATGAGTATATTTCTGTTATGCTGGAGGATTGCAATGTCCTCCTCTTTATTGACTATGATGTGGATCCCATTCCTTGCTTTAAAGATATTTTAAGAGATGCGTAACGCAATAGGTTTTAATTTATTAGTCTAGATTTAATATTATTTTGCAGTGATGTAAGTATTTTAGCCCTTTAAACTCGTTTGTAAGAATTTCGCACATTAACAAGATAAATAGCACTTATATTAAGTAGTAAAGTAAAATTTAACCGTAATAAACAGTGAAATATTTTTCATTCTCCATTGTATCCACCTTAATCTGTAAGGTTCATTTCCCATTTTAGATATCTTCCATCATGAAAAGACAAAAAATGTCTACCTGGCTGACTAGCTTTCATGAGATACCTGGCTGGACTCGAGATTACGTAATAAAATGGTTAATTGAGCAGATTAACAAACTCTCACAACCAATCCATCGATAGATTGAAACAAGCGTTGTTCCTCCCGTATTAAACTTCAGTTCTTGCTCCTCCCAAAGTAAAGCGAAGAGCGGATAAAATGATTGAATAATGATTATATAATGCGAAGATTACGTAGTATCATATATTAAATTACCAATGATTACGCGCTATAATAAAATGCAGGTGTAAAATCTCTACTGAAAAGATCTCTCGGTTCAAATGTATTATGTATTGGATTAGTTGTATAATGAAATGAAGATGAGTTTGTTATTGGGGCATTGCTACACTCCCGTTTTAGTTCATGCAAAACAAATGTGAATCTGTAGTGATTAAAATTAATGAATTGATGATTTTGACATCAATCTCGTCAAATGTAACCCGCTTCCATGCTTTTCGCTTCACTTTTTTAGTAGTTTTATGTGGTTTTCTAGCGTAAGTTAAAGGGTAATGATAGAAAAAGATTTTATTGAAAAGCTCAAGGGATTCTATGACTGAATACAATTTTTATTTTTCGTGTTGATGCATATTATAATAAATTACAATGAATAAAAATTAATATATATTAAATGATCATGATAGCTGATTTTTATTACAATTTAAGATTTAAGGTGAAAAGTTCAAGGTCATCTTTTGCGTTTATCCAAAATGCCAGGATTATTAAAACCATAGATGTCCAACTTTTCCTATAACATTATTTAAATATTCCATTTAAGTTTTCTACAAACTATTCATATTTGCTGCTTAACCTCAATTTCGCGCACTTTAGTAATATATCTTTGCATATTTTTGAAATATTAAAAATAAGTCTGAATTATCATACCTGAAAAGTATGGTATGTGTACTTAAGGTTTCTTATCTCCTGAAAAATTAGGCAACTGCGTCGCAGGAATAATAGTTTCAAGAATACTTTTCATCACGCAAATCGATTTGAATTTTGGTTAAAAATCACGTGATAAATTTGGATAACTATACAGTCCTGCATTTAACCAACTAATTTGAATCTAGGTTTTAAAAAAATCATATCTGAAAGGTGCTGTATTGCGTTCAAGATAAACATTATTCGAAAATACGCAAATATTCGAATACGAGGTTCGCCGGGACTATAAAAGGGTCCCGGAACGCAAAAGTCCTCATCATGTCAATTTGACCTTTGGAGAGTAAGCATCACATCCAAATAAAAGCTGATTTTTAATAAAGCATCTGCTGCGACGCTAGCACAGGGGCTTATTGAGATACTAATTAGCAAGTTGTGGTGATCGTTTTAACGGTAAACATGAACCCGGAGGCAGAGAATGTGGGAAATAGTAATATGTAAGTTTTACTTTTGACTCTTCTTGATCATTTTTTCCCAAATGCATTAAGTTTCAATTGGTTAGAGTGGTTCAAATATTTAATTATTTTAATTTTTATTCAATTTCAGGTTCGATGACATAAAACGAAAAAGTGACGATGAGAGGAAGAATTATAATGAATCGGAATTGTCTATTCCAATGAAAAAACCGAAAAAGACTCCAAAAGGTTTAACTGATCGACGAAAAAGACTGATCGAAGAGTTTTACGTGGAGATCTGTGCCAGACCAGAGGAGGGACGCTTCATTGGAGACCTCTCCCCCAACAATGCGCATTTAATGAATGAGCTGAAGAAGAAATTGGACAAGGGGATGCCAAAGCAAAGTCACGTGACCGACTTTGATATCAAACAGTGGTTTCAAAAGTTTCCAGAGTTTTTCAAAGAGGTACAGAAATAATCAGAATTAATTTTATTTCGAGAACAAAGGTGAATAATTAATAAATAATTCTATTTTTCTTGCATTCCAGGTAGAAAGAAAAGGTAGACAAAAGCAAAATATGAGCCGAGTAGGTGTTCGCAGGGAAACTAATGGAAATCCTGAGAGTCCACTGGAAAACATTCCTGGCCCATCCGCTTTGGCTAGAGTTAGGAACGCCGGCATTGAACAGGTAAGGTTTTTCAATTCTGATGATCCCTTTAATAAACATTTATTTTACTATCCCGCCAAATCGTGATTGCTAATTTTTGCATATTCGTTTATTAACAGAAGAAAACCGAGCGTGTTGCACACTTTTCTCCGGCACCGCGTCCCAGTTCAATTGGGCAGAGAAAGCGGAAGAGATCCGTTTGTGACCCAAAGAGATTGTCTGCCGAGACATCTTCCCATGGTTTAGAACCACTTGATTTATCCATTGCCACTTCCCCAAATGGAAATCAAGCAGTGATGCCTATGCTAGAGTGTGTTGATCTAACAGTGGAAGAGGTACGTCTCCATAAATCTGTTTTTATTAACCGTTGTATGTTTTATTTGGTTTAATAATTAATTTGGCTTTTTTATTTTGTTTCAGGTGGGAGCTGAATCTAGTCAAGCCGAGCCCTCATCTTCCTTGCAAGTTGTTGCAATTCCTGCACTCCCCTCAAATAGTCAAATTGCTGTTCAGCCAATGCTCGCCATTTCTGAGGAAGAGAATCGTTTAATGCTGGAACGTGAAAATGGAAATCCAGAAGGAGAAGACTTGTCTCTCGTTCCAGTCACCTTCAGTAATATTGCGGATCGCATTACGAAGTTACAAGAAGAAATTAAATTAGCATCCGAATCCGACCCAAATGCTCCTGTGGTTACTGAATATTTAAGTAGGATTGCTCAAACCTGCGCCAAGATTTTTACCTTGGTCACTGAACAGTATGATAAATTGGTTGAACAAAACTCTCGCAGAGCTAATGAGCAAGGATAAAAAGGGTGTGGAAGAGTCATTTCTTGTTCAGCGTATTAAAATATTAATTCATTTATTAATTACTAATACTTGTCTTTCCTAATTAAAATGTGTTTAGGAATGTTAATTCCTCTTTGTTTTTCTGTATTCTTCAATTCATTTATTCGAATTATGTTCTTGAATAGCTTTTGATCGATATGTTTATGTCAAGAAAACTTTACTTCTAGTTGCATTATTATTTACTACTGTGTTTACTAAACGATTATAAATTCAATATCGTTATTGTTCGAAATAATAAATATAATCCAGATGAAATTAAAAACAATGTAATAAACAAGCAACTGCGATTTTATTACCAATTGGTTTTAAAACTATGATAAATAAATGCTTAAAAATTCAAACATAATAATCCAGACATACAACATTTACGGAAGCTGAAATTTTAGTTGAAAATATTTTTGTCATTTTACGTCCTTCATCAAAAATGCTATTTTGGAACATTTGAATATTTAGCAGTTACAAATTATTTCATATGATTATTTTAAGACCAACACGTGGCATTTAATTGTTATAAAATATCCAAAAAATAAGTTCATAAAACTGACAATATCAATGAAATCAATGCACAAACCATTTTATGAAAACGCATGCATGTGTTTCAAAGTACTAAAAAAGCGCGTCATCCTGATCAATTAAAATTAACAATTGGTGTTTAATAGGCAGTCGTTCCAGTCAAAGTTTATAGTAATGCATACTAAATAGACAAAATGAATATGCTTCCATATTTTTGTTTTGCTTAGAATGTCCTATATATAGCGGAGATGTTTCAAACAAAAAATCATTCAATCTCTATATACTTTGCCTTTTCAAGTTTACGAAATTAAAATCAAAAGTTATTTTTAGCTGATTTAAACGAATCTGAAGTTTCTTCCATAATGAAAACTGCCACCGTCGTTGCCGTTGTCTCTGCATTCTTTTGCATTGCTAAAGTCGCTTCGGGACAAAACTGTGGCTTTAATTTTAACTTCGAGTCGGTAAGGCTTTTGTGTTTAAAAATCGAAAAGTATCGTTTTTGGAAATTATGTTACTTAATGTTTATATTTTTTCCAGAGAGAGGTTCAGTTTCATTGCAGAGATGGATCAGGGGTCTTCCCTTGGCAGTATTACTGCGATAGTACATTTATAAATCAATATTGTAGTAATTATATGATATATTATTAAGGTATATATGAAAATCTAAATAATTTTCTGTTTAAAGACGTTCCAGATTGTTACGATAATAGTGATGAGGAATATTGTTATAATGAACCTGAACCTGTCTGTGAAGAAAATCAGGTATTATTAATTTGTTAATTGAGAATATGCTTTAAATTCCAGTAAAAATTATTCTTAATTGTGACTTAATTCTATTGGTTTAGTTTCTTTGTCCACAACCCGGACCATCAGGTGAACCCAAATGTATTCCAGAAAGTTACTTATGCGATGGTGCTTAATTTTCAAATATTTTAAATTCTCTTGTAAAGATTTTGCGTTGTATAAATAATTAATGCTCCGTATTATTATTTCCGAAGGTGATAATGACTGTGGCGATTACTCGGATGAATCACCAGAAGTTTGTTAAAGTTATAATAATTAAGCTGAATTCGTTAACATGAAATTAATCCGTTGATTTAATTACAGATATGCGGATGTCCACGTGGAATGACCCATTGTTCGTTTTACTTTTTAAATTATTGTAAGTTTAATATTTCTTCTTTTCAATGCCTTCCTTAGCGTAAGTATCATATAGCTTTTAAAAAATAATTCAGGCATTCCAGAGGGAGAGAAGTGTCACAACAGCCACTACGGCAATCAAGACTACATTAGTAAACATCCAATGCTCAAGAACATGAGTAACTACAACGTTTCTGCAATAACGAAGTATGAAGACGCCAAAAAGCAAGACAATATTGTTTTTTGATTTCTTTTTATAACTGTTATGACAATATTACTATTCCCACATTCAAATAAATATGCATATTAACAAAATGTACCATTTTGAAGTAAAAAAATAGTTTCAATTTTGTTGAAGCCATACCAAAACTTTAGACATATTTTTTGACCAAATATGCAACATTTCTGTTGTAAATATTGCTTAAATGCCAAAAAGTATAATGACCAGTCCAATAATAATCATTACATTTTATACATCCTGAAAATAATTTGCTGAGCACAACAACAAAAAAGCCATCATTTCTCCAACACGTTCTTTCATCATGAAAAGTAAAAGAAATGACTTGGAGACAAAAATGTGTACCACAAATTTATGTTTTCAAATTAAATCCTTTCATTCTTTTTTTAAAAGTTAATATAATGAAAAAATGTCCGTTGAAAGTTTACATCCTTCGTAATCCCAGTTACTTGTAAATAAATGCTCAATACATCTAACCCTGTCTTTGTCCTCTTTTTAATGTACACTTGTCTAATCATAACAGCTCAACTTTCCTAGACCTTTTCATAAAAACAAAAATCTGTTGACTACACACATTTCGTATCTCATAAAACCAGCCAAACTTTTTTGTGAAGAGATTCATATTAACAAGATAGAAACTAACTGATAATACTAACCCTTCTTACATTACTGCGACACATTAAACTATAAGATGCAGTTGCGCAATTTCTTACAGACTTACAGAGCAGTCAGGCATAGCGTCTAATACATTACTCTTCAACACGTGGTTTCTGTCTTTATACCAAAATGAGAATTATCATTCCAGAATTCACATTCGTATACATTTTGACTTGGATTTATTAACAAGAAGGATACATAAATTTTGCAAAGTTTTTTATTCGTGTTAATTTCATTTCATTTCTGCTATCCGGCGTATCTCTGTGGAAATTGCTAAAAAATTAGTCAATTTTCGACTATGAATAATGTGGATTATAATCAGATTTACAAGAGCTCAGGTTTAGTTGGTGAAATTCACACCAAGTATGCAATCGTGAGAGGAGTACTATCCATTATTTTGGACGAGAAGGGAAAAGGAAACCCGGAAAAGGACCTGGTCATAATAAAACGAGGGATTGAGGTGCCCGGTATAGGAGGGGAGTCAAGTATTCAATGTATTTCTTTCAGAATTCCTATTCGGGAAGTATTGAAAAGTAAGTAAAAACGGTTCTTTTAAAATAAATGTCTGGCATTAGATTTGTAACTAACGATAAACTTGTGATTTGTTTTAGTAAACATGGCCTGTGGTGAGACAAGAGAGGAGGACTTGCAATTCAAAGAAGTTGCAGAAGAGGATGCAGGGGCACCGTTAGAAATCCTCCTGAAAACTGCTGTTATTCAAGATGAATACTTTTTTAAAAAGTTTATTCGCCTGCTTAATGACGTCCCCATTTGTGGAGTGTCTTTCGAAGGAGAAAACGTCGGAATGGAGGGGATTGTGTCGTGGATTGTGCTTCACATTGAAAACACACTGGTTGCCATAGATGTAGCTACCCTTTCAGAAACTGTGCCAACCTTTTGGGAAGATTTAAAAGTTCATTTATTCCAGAGCAAGGACTTGCTTAAAGTATTTTACAATTCTAACCCGGCAGCCGAATTCTTACTGCAATTGGATAGGATTGTGATGTGTAACGTGTTTGATTGTCAGCAAGTTTCTAACATGATTTCTTCAAAAGTGACGAGGAATAGACAAACAAAGTCATTGCCAGATCTGCTGGAAGAGCATCTAATGGAATTCTTACATCCGGAAGAAATAGCTTTCATAAGGAAATACGAAATCGCCGAGAAGGAAAGGCCAAAGTCGAAGAGATCTCCATTCCTACAAAGGCCCTTACCTCCACCGAAGTACTCGAAATTATGTGCTCTTCGCACAAAGCACTTAATTTCATTGTTTCAAGCCTTAAACTCAAAATTGCCATAAATTAATTTTAAAATGACTCATTATTGTTAACGGTTAGCGATATGTATTTCTGAATACACGTAGGATTATTTTTTGTAATAAATATTGTTTAAAGTTTAACACTGATCACGTTGATAAAGTTGATATTGCGTAATTATTTCCCACTTTGGCACTAATAGAACCTTCCTCCAGTGGATTGTGCATTTTACCACAATTCTTTTTCATGAAATGGGACGGCAGAAGTAAAATACCTGAAGCGAATATCGCAGCACCAGCCAAAATGAACGAACAGTTTGTACTTCCCGTCATGTCCGAAATCCATCCTAGGAATAAATTGAATTCAAACCATTACGTTGTTAATTTCCCAACGCTAATTTTCAAAATTGTTAAAATTATCAAAGTTACCTGAAATGGGAAGCCCAATGAGTGTTGCAATACCTTGTATTAAAAAAAGTACCCCAAACCCATTTGGAAATCCTTCCATTCCAATTACTTTTATTACAATGGGAGGTGCTAGTGCATAGTTTCCAGCAATTGTGAATCCAAATACTCCACTCGTGACCATTAGGAACCAGTATGATTCCCATTTTAATAAAAACGGCATCAGAGCAGTTGCACCTCCACATATTAGCATACATAACTCATACAAAACAAGTGAATTTGTCCATTTCTCGTCTCCTAAATAGCCTAAAATAAGCTAATAAAGTGTAATCAGGCATCTGCTATCGATTCGTCGTTATTGTTAGAACTGCAATTTCCTTCAGCCCTTACATTTCCTAGTCCATTAAACAATCCTATAGAAGAGATCAGATACGAACTGGATACTTCAGAAAAGCCATGGTTTACAGCAGCACTCTGAAGATAAGTATATGGCACGGCAAATCTATTTCAAATAGAATTACTAAACTTCATTTTTTATAACATATTCATAATTAAATGTGAAATAGTTGCATACGAGCAGTATAAGAAAAAGTTGGAAAACAAAAACAAAAGAAATCTTTTATTCTTCACAAGCATGTTCAATTCATCGGCTCCGATAAGTATGAAAGGGCCATTAGACTTATTTTTCTCATTTTTTCGAACTATCACAGGACTTTTCATTACAAATCCACAGATACAGAAGGGAAGAAAGGAACCTGCCAAAATTAAAGTTGACCTCTTCCATCCTACCCAATCTACAAAATATTCACAATGTGTTGAAAATAAAAATAGATCATTTACAATGTAAAAGAGTAGACCGCTTTACCAATGAGGTGCTGACTAATTGGAGGGTAGAAAAACGTCCCGATTCCTCCACCGCATTGCGAAAATCCATTTGCAAGAGATATTCTCGTATCAAAGCGATACGCAAGGCATGCCACAGCCACAAAGAAACAAAGGCTTAAGCCAAACCCCGACAACAGACCCAAAGTGATCATCAAAATGTATATCGAATCTGCAAAGAATATTTCTTAATCATAAACTCTTGATGACATTAGCTAATAAGTTTATATTTTTAAAACTTGCTTGATAAGGAAGACAATGCGTATCCAAGGGCTGTTAGGAAGCATCCCAAAATTGTTACATTTCTAAAGCCAAAGTGAACCACAAGCTTAGGAGCTAAAGGACCTGTGAGTGAAGGGATTGCCATGAGCAAACTTCCAATCCATACGGTGGCAGCGTTTGATGTATTAAACTCTGTTTGGAACTCTTTGAAAAATATTCCAAAGGAGAAAGTGGCTCCATATGCGAGTAAATTTATAAGAAAGGAAGCTCCAAGAATGAGCCATTTTCTGTATAAAAACTTAAATTGTAAAACTGATTTAGTCAGATAGCAATGAATGTTTTATACTTACATTTGCCCTTTCCCTCTGTGGAATAATTCATAATTTACAGTTGGTCTATCACTTTCAACATTGTTTAAACTAAATTTGCCATTGGATACAAAATTGGAGGAATGTAATGCAGAATCTTCACTTAATATTTTATGAGGAGTCCCTTCCTCAATTATGGTTTTACAAGGTTTCTCTATTGTCATAGTAACTCAATGATACTCTACTAAAAATGATATTCCGTGCCCGACACACAGATTTTATAAGTATCCTAACAAACCCAACGAAGAAATTTAAATTGCATGCTTTTAGCTTTAGCTATAAAAATGATAGTACGCGGCATTACTTGTTACAATGTTCCTGGAGTCTTAAAGGAACATTGCTTGTTATAACAAAATCTTCTCCAGACCGCGTTATCAGTAATGATATTACCAAAGAGGACATAGTAATGAATACGTTAGCGGTAATTACCAGTTATAATCATAGTCCAAAATATAGATAGCTTCCATCTTTCAATCGTAATTATGTGATTATAACGAACTTTTCCATTTTCTGACAATCCCCGTATATTAACAGTAAAATTATAAGAAAACACGCTTATGTTTAATTTAACAGTGTTCACGGAATATAATTTAGCTCTTGTTGAATTTTTAATTTGAAATTAGGTTTGACTGAGAAATCTATCTAGCATGACTCAAATATTTCTTGTGAACTTTAAACAAAGATGCATGACATTGCGATGCAATATATTAGTACAATTCCTAAGCAACTACTACTGGATGATTGGGGATTCCGTGAATAAAATCTGAGAGATGTGTGCATATTTCCATCAATATTTTCTTCCTTCTATGTTTGTTGTACATAATATGACAATGACAACATGAGAATGAATAGGGGTGACAGGAGAAGTATAGAAACCTGTTAGTTTATTGGTTATTTCTGTTATTTATAATCTATTTTCACGAAATGAATACCTCTTCTCGGGAAATTGTGATTTCGATAAGCTAGTTCAAGCCGATTTCATAGAATAATCTTTAAACAACAAAAAATGCTCTGATTTTACTAATTCGATTCATTTGCTTAACTTCACTATGGAACCGCAATACCTTTTCTTGATTTTAGCTATTACTTTCAAGCGGATGTTAATTAATGAGACTAGTAATTTTATCAATATTTAGTTGTTTTATATGGACATTTTAATATTTTTTAAAAATTACAATAAATAATATAATTATGCTATTAAAATAAATAGTGCATACCGTTCATGATACAAATACTGCAATAGAATTTGCTCATTTTGGTGTGCTATGGGATACTTTAAATTGTGTAAAATCTTCATGAAAATTACAGAATGAGGCATGGGTCCTTCTTTTTATGCTTATTAGCAACTCCAGTATAAACATGTTCTCCTTTCTTCTCTTTAATTATACTCTCCAAACCATCGTACTGTCCTTTAGTGAATTCCGACTCCTGAAGGATCTTTGCTGCTTTCTCGTATTCATTGTTGTTAGTAGTAGCTACTGAAGAGCTTGGATGTACTACCGTCTTTAAATAATATTAGAAAATTACATTAGTAGACAACATTAATAACAAATAGTTATTATAATATAGAAAAATACCGGTGGATTTAATCCTCTCTCGTTACTCATGTACTGCCTGGTATTTTGAGGTGGTTGGCCAGCAGCAGTACGTTCGCGATTTTGTCTTGCTCTCTGTATTTGCGAACTTTCTCTGAATTCCCTTTGCGGAGGTTCAGTGGGGCGAGCTGGGGGACCTGTTCGGGTGCGCTGTGGTTCCACCTCATCTATCTGCCTGTAGGACGGTACTACTTGTCCAGACGCGGGTGTCGGTGGCGCTCGTTTCCTCCCTCCTTTTACACTACCTGCGAAAACAGACAGTTTATTTTTACTAGATAATCTGAGTAATTCTTTAAAAAATGTGAATTCGACCATTTCTATACGAACTTCTTGGTAATGTCTTCACACGCTGCATTTCCGGCATTTGGATAAATTCCTCTCCCATGCTTTGATTAATATTTGGGCAGAAAATATTTCCTTTGCTTTCTAAATTCTCTGCAATGGCTGCATCCACGCTAGAATATCCCATTTCATTGCCTAAAATTTGAACTTTTGATAATTTATAATTCAATACAATGCAAAATTTTATTTAACTGCTGTCAGCCTACCACAAGGAGCATGATTATCCCCACAGTTTGTTGTAGAAATGACAAGCCCATTTTGATCACTCCCTTTCAACGCATCGTTTGAAGTTATAATTATATCAATTTTGTATTTCCCTTTCATTTCCCTTATCTTCTCCGAACTACTTTGATCCCTTTCATAAAACGGCAATTCAATCCTTTTGATAATTTCACACGTTCCAGGTTGCTCCAACAAGATTTCTAAACCATCCAAAACAGCAGATAAAATATGTTCTTCTAAAATACTTGCAAATTTCCCTGCAAAGAATCCTGTCCCGTATTTTAAAAACTTTAAGTGAATTTTGTCATTTGGGAAAAATTCTTTCGCAATTTTACAAATAGCTAATCCATAGAGAATAACGTCTTCCCGGACAAAGCTTCGATAAGCTCTGGTGTCAATATAGCAAGGGTTGTTATCTTGTCCTTGTGCGTTTACTAAAACAAAGCGACGGGATGGGGATTTTGAAACGTGTGGAATATCCTTAAAACTTGTTTTCTTTTCTCCGACAACATTCTCAAAAATAAATTCATCTAAAATGCCTTGATGCTGGCTTTCATCTTGTTTAATCAGGACCAACCTTCCCGAATTGTATTCCAGTTGGAATTGGAGAGCAGCCAGGTCGCAAATATAAACCCTTTGCCTTGGCTGGTCCTCCATTTGACAACGATATCCTCCGCAACTTGAAGAAAAGTCTACTCCAGCTATAACGCATTGCCTAACAAGGTCGCGGATAGAAAGTAACACGGGATAGTCCACTCCTCCATACAAATCACTATCAAGTTGACCATTTACATTGAATGACTCGTTCCTTGCGATCTTTTGAAGTGAAAGAAGATATTTTTTCTGTACTTCTTCTTTAAACAAAAATTTTTCAGCAGAGCGCTTGCTTCCATTGTCGTAAAGAAAGCAATGTAATCGATCAAGATGCTTGGAAAGTTCTATTATTCCGGATTTAACCCAGTGAGGAGCGAAAACCTTGACTTGTGGATTTGAATAATCCTGCCTTTGAGAAAGGGATTGGTCCCTTCGCAGGTAAATTTTACACCATTGCTTGTCTTTGTCTCCCATTTTTATTTTTTGATTTGTTATTATAAAAATAATATTCTAAGTTTTTATCCCCATTTCCAAAATTAAAAGCAGGTATGAGCAATGCATAAATCTCTTCAAAGCTTATCTGTTCTGTCAACAATCAAACTCGTGCACTATCTTTGTGATTATGATTATGATGACACTTAAATAAAAGGTGATGTAATTGTAAGAACAATACTTGCACATAGTCATACGTTTCGGGGTATATAATTTTCCAAGGAAATAAACTAAATGGTTATTATGATGATGTTGATAAGTAAATAATGGGCTTATTAATCAATGAGTAAACAATTTGCACAGCCATGTTAACATTTTTAGTATGAAAAATTGACCAACGTAGTCGGAACAACTATGCATGGATTAAATCGTTCATGTTTGCTTTAGTAAAGCCAATAATATTTTCACTTATCGCAATTCAACCTTTTTATCCTACGCGGTCCGTTATGATGATGAAAGGTATATAAAATACATTTTAAATGATGGTCATATCCCATCTTTCTTTACCCGTTTGGTTACAATAGCATGGGACTACTGCAATACAAAGTAACTAAAATGAGTTGCAAAATTCACTTAAGAATTGATCAGTCCCTTTCCCAAAGGGGCCAATTTGCCTCAGAAAAGGCTTCCGTCTTTGCTCCAGGTTGGGTTAGACAAGGGCTTAAAAGTTTAGGTCCACATTTAAAAGGGAAAGTTTTCAATCTTTACGACAACACGGGAACAAATGCTCATCAACCCCCTTCCGAATCATTTACAATTACACAGGATTTTAACCAGCAAAGTCTTCTCCTTCTTCAGAAAGTTGCCAGGTCTGAGCCGTTCAATGTTGACGGGATCATTAATGCAGGGCTTTATCCTGAAATCCCCGAATCTGTTTATCTTTCGCTGAGAGACCTTGTAAGGCAATGTGTCATTGTAGGAATTGACTCGTCTACATATTCAGGAGGATATCTTTGTCCACGGCAGGTGCAACCCAGACAAAAGGTTTATATTTGTGACTTGGCAGCACTCCAGTTTCAACAGCAGTATAATTCCGGAAGACAAGTGCTTATTCAGAAAGATAATCCTTACCAAGGGGTACTGGACACTCTTATATTTGAGAATGTTGTAGGGGAGAAGAAAAGAACTTTCAACGAGGTGACCTCTGCTTGGAATTCAGACGACATGATACAATTGCGTTATATTCCCCACGATGGGTATGGTCCGGTTGGGGAGAAATCTTGTTTCATTGACGCCAGAGCTTATTCAGCATTCGTTAGAAAAGATGTGGTCCTTTTTGGTAATGCGGTGTGTGCCATGGTAAGGGATCATTCTCCAAATGACAAGATTCTCTTAAAATTCCTTAAATATGGTTGTGGAAATTTTGCTGCACAATTCGCGGATGAGTTGGAAAAGCTTATTTTACCTGCCGTACTGGATGGTTTGGAATTGCTATTGAAGGATGAGAAAATAAGGGAAATTGTTAGACAAATTGAGCTCCCATTTTACAACTGCGATCAAGGCAGTGTGTTCAGGGTTAAGGAAATTCAGAACAAGTACAGAATGGAAGTTAATTTTAGTAAAAGTGATGCATTGTCCCAGCCGGGTGGAGTCAACTTGGTTGTGGCTACTACAAATTGTGGAGATAGTCATGCTTGTTGTGGTAAGACTTTCTTTAATAAAACCTTCCGTTTAATTATTTTGCAATTATTGAAAAATCTTATTTTGTAGGAAATGAAATGGGATTTTCTAGCGTTAATGCAGCCATAGCAGAGAACATTGACAGCAGAGGGAACATTCTTTGTCCAAATATTAATTTAAAGATGAAAGAAAAATACATTGAAAGTAAGTTTTACTTATTTTTAGCAGTTGAAATGACAAGGGATTTAGAAACTAAATTAACTTCCGTTTTTATAGCTGTCAAGAAGAAAGCCCCTGCTCCTCCAGTACCTCCTTCAGCGCAGAAACCAACAGCGACACCACTTCCTCAACGACCAATTGTCACTCCAAACCCAATTAGTGTGCATTCCACAAAACCCAAAGCACCGGCACCCCCACTACCACCACCTCAATCTTCTAAACCTCCACCTCCTCCACCCCCACCCAAGGTTTTGGAAGAATTCGCCAAAAATGATAGTACAACTGCAACACCTTCTCAAGATAAAAAGGGCTCACTGCCACAAGTTGACGATGACAGGTCAGAGTTACTATCCAACATTCAATCTTTTGATAAAACGGCGTTAAAGAAAGTAAAGGTGCCGGATGAGAAGAAAAAGAAATCCAGTAGCGGAAACTCCCATATGGATGCCCTTCAGGCGGCTTTACTTAATAGGTTAAAGGTTATGGGACCATCTCAAGATGAAGAAGAAGATGAGTGGGAAACTGAACCGTAAATGTGAAAGGAATAATTTAACGCTAATTTACTGTGTAATTGTGTAATACTATTCATACTTATTTTGCAATATTGAACATATTTTCGATAATAATAAAATAATTTTATAAAACAATAACGTAATGCGCCTATTTTCGCATTTTTGGCTTTTAATCCTCATCCCGCTTTCTTGTACAAGTCAATGCCCAAGTCTGGAGAAGAACTATTGTTGCTAAAGATAGACCTTGTAGTATGCCAAAGACCTAAAAGTTTAAGAAAATATTAAAAATCACAAACGATACAAATAAATTTAAACTCAAACGAATTATAACATACGGCAGATATGTAACCTAAGCCAGCATTGTATTCGATTAGCTCTATTTGAATTAAATCGTTCACGTTGGTTTTAAAAGTGACGACACGGGACGTGCTCACAAGTTTGGTGACACCACCCGACAGTATCAGAAATCCTATCACTAGTTTTGCTCCTCTTATCTAAAAACATATTTCACATGAATTAGAAAACAATTTTAAAACTAGCCACTTATTAAGCAAAAATTACATAAATATTGCTAATCTCCATTGCTTCAAAAACTGCGAAAGCAAAAACGAAAACTATGCTGATGATGGCTGCAGCCAAGGCAAAAAAGTCCATTGATTTCTTTGGCTGTTTTAAATCTGTCCCAACGTTTTGGAAAACTTCATTTTCTCCTCCTCCCAAAAAAGATAAATCAGCATTCCAAAATGGGTCCTTGTAGGAGGCAACTGCCAATGTGATTGTGAGTATGCTCACTGCCTGGAATTAAACACAATTTAAAATTGCGTCTTTGTCTTTAAAATTAAGTACATTCTTTACATTCCTGTAAACTTACCAAAATAGCAAATGCCACAATCTTATCTTTCTTAAAGCTCAATTCATGGAATCCTGGACTTGATACAACTCGTTTCACGTTCAATGGCATTGTTACTTTTTGAAGAGTAAAAGATGGAAAAGTAGAGTTTTAGGCTATGCGTTTCAAGTACTAAAGTATATAAAGTATTTGTCAATTTTTTCTATCAGATCGATACTTCCGATTAATTAAGTGAACTCGATTAAGTACGTTTAATTATCAGCAATAAATAAAACTAGGAATGTGTAGTAAGTTCTTAATTTTCACATTCCAGTTTTATGTAGTTGTCTCTATGCATACATAGGTATATCAACTTTAAATGCAAGTTAAATCCTAAAATAACATTTTTAATGCTCATTCAAGGATCACAATACTTACAGAGCAACATTTTGATGATGATGAATGTTTTATATGAAGTTCAATGTATTAAATTTAGGCATTGTTGTAAATTGCGATGCATTATAATAATCCATGATGATGGAATGAGGATGACTATTCTGATGATAAATAAAAAAATGATTAATAGCTTGAGTGTTTGTCCCATCAGGTTAGATTACAAACCTTATCATAACATCCGTTTGATGAACATTGGTGCATGAAATTGTCTCGGTATTATCATCAACAAATCATCATCATTCCATTGACATCACAAGAGCATCACACATGCTGTGGCTTATCTTGATTAAATTAAATTCTAAACTATTATGATTGTACCTATATATTACAATTACACGAAATTGCCTTCCTTACCTCATCTTCAAAAAACTTTTTAACATTTTAAAAAATAATAATTAACTTACCACAACCAGTTTCGTGTTATAATTTAAAATGCCGTTAAACGTTCCAGGCCGGACTTCTTCGATGAGTGAGCCCACACCACCCACCAGGTCCAGGTCTAACAGCAAGGCAAGCAGGGATGAAAGCTACCATCCGTTTAACAAAAGAACCATCCTGGCCTTCATTAGTTTGGTGAGATTTGTAATAAACCAATGAGTTTCATGGCAAATCAATCCGATCATTAATTTTACAGGGGTTGAGTATTATAGCAGTGACCTTAGCCGTATCCTCTTACCAGGATCCGTTTTGGCATGAAAATAAAACATTTACAAATGAATCTTTGACGACGGTGGAGCCTGATGAAACGACAACTTTGGCTACTACAACATCAAATAATGACCCAAACAAGGTTTTGGATACGTTTGCTTTGGGTTCCATTGCCGTTGGGGTGACATTTGTTTTTGGATTTACTGTTTTAGAAGTGTTACGTATTGCAGGAAGCAATCATTGGGTAACTTTTTAACATTATCTGGGCTGTCTTTGTCGTCTAAACCACATTTGAAAGTATTTTTAATAGATTCTCGGAACAAAAGTGGTGATTGGGATTTTGATATTCTGCGGAGGAATATCAAAGTTGATTAGCGCTGCTCAAGTAATGAACTACAAGAAAAATGCTAAACAAGAGATTCCATCAATGCCAGGAAGATTAGATCAAATTGATTACGAAGAAGGAGAAAGTTTTTCGGCTGGGGTACACAAAGCAATAAAATATTTTTTAAAAAACTTGTATTAATATTAACTTTTATGTATTCTAATTTATACAGATATTGGTTTTACTAAATGGACTATTTATAATTGCTGCGGAAGTTCTAACTACTTTCGAGTTTTCTTGTAGACGCTTGGATTGAACTCATTAAATAATACTGGGGACTCGCTCTCGTTTAAGTGTTTAGTTATAAATCGTGATTGTGACGCATAAAACATAATTTTTTATAAAATAAAAATTTTAAGTTTTTAATTGCATTTAATGGATACATTCATTATTGAATTGTTTAAATCTTTCATTGGCATCTTGGTTTAGTCTTGTACACACGAACGCACTCTTTTCAGATGTAATTGAATAGCTACAGAGGTAGAGCCCTTGGTTTACAACGTTTTAAAATGATACTCTTTTAATTACCATCTTTTTCGTATGTTAATGAACGTTTTTATAAAATACGACAGATTTTGTTCAAATGAGGTATTCAAAATGCATATGAATAACTAAAGTCAGTCTGATATTACCCCAACAGTCTTTTTTATTAAGGTGCTTTTACTCGGGATCGAGCTTTCTGGTGACTTCATCACAGATTAGGATCCCTTCAAGGCGGTATCTTTAAACCAAATCATTAGCTTCGTTGATGACTTCATCGTTCTCATTGGAATGCCTTTTCCAGACGAAAGTGGACGAATGAAATCAGGATTATCCCTGTGAGTCAAAGGACTTGAAAAGTGAACTGGTTTGGAGAAAATAAAGTTAACAAACAGAAAATAAATTTATAGTATTATAAAGTATTAACGGTTTAACGGTGTTTTTACTGATTTTAAAACATGGGAAAATTGGGTGAAGATTTGAAGGCAGTAAAGGCTGCGCGAAAGAAAACGATAGAGCGGTATAATGCCAATTTACCTATGGTGAGCAATTCCAAACGTGTTTTTAATGTTTCCATAATAAAAGTTTTGTGTAAGTTAGAATTTGACCAGAAATATTTATTTTATTTTTCGTTGCAGGTATTAGGTCAAGTTTTCCAGTGGATTACCAATGTCAACGATCTAAAATCCATAAGGTTGGTCAGTAAATTCTGGCGGGACGCGAGTCTGGACCATTGGAAGGAAAACTTTGCTTTTGTTCTTACCCATGAAAGTGATCCAGCTTTACAACAGGTATGCGTGCAAAATGATAAAAATACGAAGATAATTACGCAATGTATTAAGTACATTTTTAATAGGCCGGGGATGGAAAGGATGACCGCTTTCTTGTTCAAACGAAGCCCTTCAAGAACTACAGATTTGACCAGAAGCAACTCTGGATGTATGTTGACGCTCCACCCGAGGTTTTTGATAGATGGACACTTAAATCTTGGGAGTCGGAAATCACGAGTTTGAACTTGGTCAATGAAGACTCAAGGCTTGGACTGTTCCAGTATGAGTATATTAGGTTCATCGGGGTCCTTCTGAGAAAATGCCCTAATCTAGAAGAACTGACAATCAATTTCATCGCGTGTGATAAGATTCCCGAAGAACTGTTGGATTGTCCAGTGGCTAACAAGTTGAAATCTTTGACAATTCACCCAGCCAATGGCTCAAAATTATTTGTGAATGGTACCGATTCGAACCGTAAACTTATGGAGGCATATCATGCATCACTTAACTTGTTGTATAAACTTCCAAATTTGAAGGTAACTCCACGAAGATACTTCCGTTTTAAAAGATTGGATATTAACCTAACGTTTTGTTTCATTATAAATTATTTCAGGCTTACCGAAGCGTAAAGGACGGGATTTCTTGGCAATTACTTTGGATGGGAATGATGTCAAAACAGTTCATAAAGCTGGAGTCATTGGCTGTGGTCATTTCCAATGATACGACACCCGAATTAATCAAGGACTACCTTAAATTTATTAAGGAGCCTTGTCTTAAAACTTTGGAGCTTACAATCGACTTTAAAAAAGGACCGGTTTGGAAATCTGATGGGAATCTGCGCAAAATTTTACAACTCTCGCAAAACACCCTCGTCAGTTTGAAGCTGAGGGTTACAAGGGGTCTGGATTTTTCTATGGAACAGTTTGCCAAAATCGTGAAGGGTTCTGAATTGCTTCGTTTGAAACATTTTACCATGATCAAGTTCAGCCACTTTGATGGAACTTTTCCCAAGTTTCATTACGAACTTTTCCAAGCCATGCCCAATCTCCAAACGTTTTTCTTCGGCTATGAAAATTACAAGATGGAGAGCTTCAAACAATTCAATGGTCTGATTTCCGCAAAACCAACCAAGGATTGCTGCAAAGTTAATAATAAAGAAAGTGAGGAACCAGTTTTGGAGAATTTGACAGCCTTCCACTTCTTCGGAACCATCAATGCTGAAATTCTGCGCATGGTGGGGAAAGATGCGAAAAATCTACAATTGTTGGACATTGTGCTTGATCCTGAAACGTTGAAAGTCGCTATGGAAGCTTGGCCAAGGTTGGGACGAATCGGTGCTCTACCAGGATCCACTGTTACCATGATGGAAATTTATGAGGCAGGTTTGGATGTCCGCAACTATGACCTACGCATAGTGAAAAAGAGAAAGGAGTTTACTAGTTTGCTGAACTAGAAGATTCTAAATTATTAAGTTATGAAATGGTCATCAACTCCTTTTAAAAATTAATGATGAAATATTGCCATATTATTCATGTTCTAAAATACAAATAATATCTAAACGTTTAAGAATAATGTATTCATTAAGAATTAGTATTACTCATGTGTTGAATTTAACAGCTTTAAATTGTAACAAATGCAATTCTCACTGTCATTACAAAGTGTTTATCCTGTATGTGTTTTAATTACTTGTATTTTAATAAATGTATTTAAACTCTATATCAACCCAGTCCATAGCTCAAGTATGAAAACGTTGAATTCTGCATTTTGTTTCATACTCAACCTGGGTTTATCACTAACATAAGTATACTGATAATGTGCGCTTATTCACTTTGGCATATGTACTTTCATTATAATTTCAACTGCACGCCTTAGCAATTGAATAGTTTTTCAAGTACAAAGAAGAGAGTAGAACCCGAGAGTACACAAATCAAGAGCTGATAATATAGTTATGTCAACTTTGAATACATGTACAAGCCAAATGAATTGGGAAAATGGATATGATCGATGATTTTTGCAGAGAGAGCAACGGCTACGGCTTTGAGTTATGTCTGGGAGAGGAGTCTTTTAGCAAAATACATTCCCCGAGCAAAGTGGAGCTCCACAAATTCTGCAATCCTATTTAAAATACATGTAAAAAAAAGTTTCGCGATTTTTGCACACTCGTAACTAAGCAGCTCTCAATCATCTCGTGTGCAACATCTTCGACAGCTTCAAGCCTTTTCCTTCCAAATGTGTGCAGAAAAGGGGAAAGAAGAAATTTGCAAATTACGATTGCCTTACAGAATTTTGGGAAAATGCGGTGCACTCGCTCGAGCGCCATAGTAAATGCTTGAATTTCTTTTGAGTTGCTTGGAAACGCGATGCTGCCAAGCTAAAATTACACCGCGGCTTGGCTTTTGCATGCTTTTGCATGAGTTTGAACAAGCTTGGGAGCTTTTTCGCGAATTAGCGTAGATGCATAATAAAAACTTGTATGTTTCATGTTATTATTGATTTATTAAAAGGAATATGACACGTTATCAAATTGTGCTTATCGAAACATTTCAGATAAATATGGCATCGTTATCAAGGTTTTTAATATTACCCATTATTAGATTCTGTTAAAAATGAACTACTTTTTCTTTTTAATGTTTTTCCCACGTATAACCGAAACCTCAACAATTTTCCTTCCTTCAACTTTCTCTGTGTGTATATGCTTAACTTTATAAGAGTGAGTTGGCGCAAGAAGAAACTCTTCTTCTGCAGGGTATTGTGAATGATATTTCATCCCAATCCCGTCAATTACTGAGTCACTCAACAGCAAAACAAAAATAGTGCCACCTTCTCTCGTAAACTCCATAGCGATGTCCATGCGAGCCGTAGCGGAAACAATGTGAGGGAAAGCAAAGACTTGGTCAACTTCTAAATGATCTGTTGAATTATTAATCCCTCTGTAAAGCTTAGCCGGTGCGGATGTTGGTTTCCCATTGAAGTAACTTGTTCCGAAAAATAAATGCGCCAAGTAGAACCGATAAGGATAATCTTGAAGTTCTCCGGCAAGGAATTGTCTGGTTTTTGCGTTAAAGTCGTAATATAATGGGTCCTCAACAGTGTACGCGATTAAAGCTATGTTAACATTTCGGATGTCATCCTTTGTAAAACTCTGAAGGGCTTTTTTATCTTGAGCAACTGACTTGATTTTTCTTTTCTTTAGTTCATATATCTCACGAGCTTTTTTATACGCTGTGGTGTCTCGTATTTCCTTCAAATGGGCGTTTTTATTCGCACAGTCGTTAATTACTTCGTAAACTTTTGTAATAGCTTCATCCACATTTACCAAAATTAGCTCGTCTGCAGAGTTTGAAAAACGATCTGAGGTTTCTGGTCGAATGAGCTTCTTGTCCTTTACCTCTGTTGGAATAGGTTCCACTTCAGGTTTTTGAGGTTTTGTGTTTGGTGGTTTTGTCGTTAGGGTAATGTTTAGCTTCTCATGAAGCTCTTTTGACAGCTGAGGGGTCATTGTGGTGGGTCCGTTTTGAGATTTTCCTGAAAAATTTGGAAACAAGACTTGAGCTAGCTTAATTTTTAAAGGTTCATTTTAATTTTCTCCTCACCAATGATATTCTCTTTGACTGGCTCAGGTTCAGGTTCCATAGTTTCTGGTTCGGCTGGAGGAATGGGCACTGGCTCAGTTATAATGGGCTCGGGTTTCTTCACTTCCTCTTTTAAGTTGACGTATTCCTCTCCCATTTCTACGTTAATGTTCGGACAGAAGAGGTTGCCTTTGCTTTCCAAATTTTCAGCAATCGCAGAGTGGACACTGGTAGAGCCCATTTCATTTCCTAATAAAAACCATACAAAATACAAATCAAAACCTTTTCTGGTTGTATAAAATATTATTTTAACTTGCCACATGATGCGTGATTATCTCCACAAGTCGTTGTAGCAATTATCAACCCTTCCTGATCACTTTTCTTCAGTGCGTCATCACTACTCTCTGCAATATCAATTTGGAATTTCTTCTTTAACTCTCGCAGCTTATCTCCTGATTTTTTATCAAAAGAATAAAACGGAAGCTCAATTTTGCCAATGATCTCCCTTATTTCTTCCCTCTTGAGAATGGATTCCAAACCGTCCAGTACCGCCATTGTTATCAGTCTTTCCAACTCATCAGAAAACTTTCCAGCAAAGAATCCCGTTCCATATTTTAAAAACTTTAAATGGATCTTGTCTTCTGGATAGAACTCCTTCACAATTTTGCCTATTGCTATTCCATAAAGGACTACATCTTCTTTGACAAAGCAAGCATAGGCTTTTCTGTCAATGTAACAAGATTTCTTTCCTTTTTCATCGTGACCCACATGTGAACCATAACGCTTCTTCAGTTGGTCTGTTTTATCCTTTTTAATAGCAAATTCTACTTCCTCAAAACTTTTTTTCTTCTCCCCCACTACATTTTCGAATATAAAATCGTCTAATACCCCTTTGAAAGTGTTTTTGCTATCCTTTTCAATTAAGACTAGTCTCCCAGTATTGTACTTCTTTTGGAACTGGAGGGCAGCCAAGTCGCAAATGTAAACCCTTTGCCTTTCTTGCTGTTGCTTTTTGCATTTATAACCGCCACAACTGGAACTATAGTCAGGGCCAACTATAATCGTTTGACGAACTAAGTCTCTAATTGAAAGAATCACTTCAAGTTTCACATCCCGGAACAAAGACTCGTCAATTCTTCCAGTAACGTTTAAAATTTCATTCCTTGCTACTTTCTGGAGAACTGATAAGCTCCCAGCGGAAAGGGCTTCTTCAACAGGGAACGTTTCGCATGGTTTTTTGCAAGGTTTTCCATCTGCTTCGTTGTCATACACAGAGGCTTCACATGCTTTAAGATGTTCAGCTAATTTGGAAAGACCTTGTTCTACCCAACTTGGTGCAAATATTTTTACTTCATTCGATCCAAATTTTTCTCGGTCAGAGAGTCTCTGATCTCGCCTTAAATGAATGTTTATCATTTTAGTTTTTTAAAAAATGTATTTTTAATAAAATTTAATCACATCGGAGAAATGTAATTCAAGAATGATCAGTTTATTCTGGCAAAAGTGTCTATTCTCCTGCGGAACACTTATCTTTTTATGGTCGGGCATTATCATGGACATTGCAATGGTGATAAGAATGTATTCAGCATGTGGCTGATACGCTTGCTTTGTAAATCAAATTGTCATATTTACTATTAAATTGATTTCAAACGGGTTGCTATAATGAAACAAGCATGTGCATAAATTCATGGGATCAAATTCACCAGCAAATAATTATTATGATGTTTGTGATAACGAAATAATGATTAATGCAATAAATATATGGCATTTTGATGACTTTGAAATTGTTTCTTAAACCCTTTGTCTTGCTTGGTCTTATATTAACCTTTTTCTGGTTATCCTCCCTTAATTTAATATTAACTGCGCCGTTTTATAATATTAAAACACGAAAAATGTTAGGCATGAAGTAATGATTCATTGCAGATTATCATATCCAGTTTTTGTTTGGTTAGGGTTTAAAAAATTAAATACATTGCAAATTCGGTGCAGACTGAACGAAAACAAACGTAAACAAATGAAAGTAAACATAAAACATTTTGACAATTTTATAAAAAATGTATAAAAACGGTATGAGCATGATAAATCATTAATTACATGACGTCAATGTGTCTAAAATCATTATTCAATTAAATAGCAACATGCTAAAACAATCAATATTGTACGATACTATTCCAAATATGCATAATACGTAGTCTTATTAATGTTGCGGATTATTTTACGGATGTTCTTTAACTTGTAGCCAATACAGAAAACAATTAGCAAAAAAATAATTACCCTTGTTTATGCCACTACTACCATCATCATGCTATGTCATCATGAGAAGTCATTAAGAATGAAATCCTGTCTTTATATAAAAATACGCAATTATGCATCTTCATTATCTTCTAGACAAAGCCATGATTTTATTGGAATAATTGCCAAAAACATTTTTAATACAATTTTTAAAATGCCAAAGAAAAACAAAATGAGCAAAGTTGTTATTATCTCATTTTGCGCCGTGTTGATTTTAACTGTCGTGTTAACATTCACGTATATGATAACCGTTGGGGTAAGTTTATACTATTATACAATAAATATAATCTTAATTTACATATCCTAATAACATCATCTACCTATGTGCACTATTCTATTCAGAGCCCTGAGAAGGCAGGAAGTCTCGTTTTGGACATTGCCCTTACCAAAGACGCCGTAAAGAAAGAAGTCCATGTATTCAACAAGTTTCTTACAGATCATTTGAATCCACTAACCCAAATCTACGTGGAAGCTAGAGCTTACTTGGGAAATAGTGTGTTTGCCATTCTTTCCGATTTATGCAGTCAAATTATTGGATCCGATGAAAATGTTTAAAGTTCAAGTGCATTAAATCAACACAAATAAAATGTTTTTAATATAAAGATATCTTCATCAACCTTTTAAATTATTGACATGTGATATAACTAAAATAGTATTGTTTCGATATAAAAAATGAACCTTTTGAAACTGTCAGTATTGAAAGCACTATTGAAAATATTGGCGCGTGCAGAAAGATATTTTCATCGGTATTCATACAAGGTTTAAATACTGAGCATTATCATCACAGGACTTTGTTCAAAACTGTTATGCATACATGATCTTAATCTACTGATCTTTACTAAGTATATCTACTTGAATATTTATGCAAAAATTCTCGTGTTTGGCTAAAGCTAAAGTTGCAACTTGAAGTATTAATATTATGCGTTGTCTTACTAAATTATAGGTTATGTCTGATAAGTATTTTATGCAAGTTAAAGTCTTAGCTTGTCAAGTTGTATGATGTAAAAGTATTCTACTGATGCTGTGTTGAAATCTTAAACTTGATAACTTTTATTAGGTATCAATCATAAACAAAGTTAAGAACATGTTGAAATCGTACAAATTCCTTGTTTTACTAAGATAACCGTACTTATGTAATGCATGTTTCAAGCAAACAAGCTTTTTTATGACATGGTAGGAAGTAAAGTTACTTTTTCTAAACTTGGCCATATAGCTTTCAAGGCTTCCTGGGACTTTTCATCTAGCACCGCAGTGAATGCTCGAATCTTTGGCATCCACTTACTGAGCATAATTAAACTCTCGTGATTAAACCTGCCATTAAAACTGAACTCTTCCAAATGGACCAACGAAACATTTGAATAGACAGTTTCCTTATTATTGTTGCCGGCCTGGGTCAATTTCGTAAGAGATATTTCTTTGCCTAGCACATTGCGTCCTTCTGCAGATATCCAAAACCTACAACGTCTCAGTTTTGGGCAAGTTTTTAAAATAGAAAAGTCTATAGGATTAGGATAATTATTATCCAGAGAATAACAGAAATTAAATTCTAAATTTAGCTCGGTTAGCTCAGGAAAGATCAGTTCATTCAGATCGTTAAAATATGGAGGGTTTAAGGATTCACTGTCTATTTCAATTCTTAGATTGATTCTTTTCAAACGGTTCTGGAGAAGGTGCATAATGTTCTGAAAGTAATTTGGCGTTTTTCTACTATCACTCAGGACAAAGCAAAATTTTAAAGAATGCAAAGGGGGCGAAACAGTCTCAATGTATTTTAAAAGTAACTGAAGGGAATGTGCATTGGCATACGCCAATTCCAAATGTGATAATGCAACAAAGCCGCCGTTTTCTCCGACAGGATACTTCAAGGCTTCCAGGAAATGTTCTGGATTTGGTGTGAATAATAATTTCTGTAAAATACAAACCAAACCTTGTTTTAACTACTGAATAATTGATGAATTATTAAAAGTTCACATCAGATAATCCGTCTCAAATTACTTTCAAATTAGGAGTTAAACCCAAAAAGTGTTTGGAGGTTGTCGTATTTCCAAAGAACAAAGGTTTGGTTCGGGTTGCCACCAGCATATTTCGAATCCCAAGGATAGAAAGTGATTTGAGATTACTAAGCACTTTCAAACCTTTTATTTTCCTCGTGTCACCGTTTTCTTTATCATCGCCCTTGTAAATAATGAACGGGGACATTTCCAGATTTTCTAAATTTGGACAGTGCTCAGCAAGCCAGGTGAAACCTATAGTTTCTTCCCCTTCGTAGAAAAAAACGTTTGGCATATGAAGGGACTTAATATGAGGACCATACACGGTCCAAAATAGATACTCGCTGGTGTTGGGTCCCGTTTCCGGGGGAAGATACACCCTGGGTGATATTTTGACCTTCTGGAAAGGCCTTTCTTTCAACTCAGGAATTAGCTGTTTTTCATTGGCGGAAGTGAAAAGTTCATCCAAAGTTATTCCATTTGTCTTTTTAACTTCCCTTTTTGTGTAAATAAGAAAAGGAGCTGTGCTCCGCCACTGGTCCATGACGATGTCTCTCCACGTTCTGCTAACCAGGCGGTATCGCTTTAATTCATTCACATCGTAAACGTGTTTAAACAAGAGAGATAAAACCTAGAAGTTATGAAATGTACCAACGTTTAGTATGCAAGTATCTTCAAAATTAAAATACTTTCTAGTAATTAGTGTAACAATTAGTTACAAATCTCACAAGTGTACATGGCTCTCTTGTTTCATTTTGATGAAGCCTTTCATCCACACTTTCCATTGAACCGACTTTGTCAGGGGAGCCAGCTTCCATCGTGTTAAGACAAAACTTTAAATTGCAAAGATCAAACTTGCTGTTTTTACTTAAGATATCGAGTTTAAAAATGTTTCAAAACGCCTTTCTTTATAAAACACCTGTTTGTTCTCTTCTGTCACATGAAACAACGTAATTTGCAAAGTGGAAAGGTAATACTGGCATGATTCTGGTCTACTAACGATTCGTATTGAGAACCGCTACTGTCAAACTCATGTTGATTCAATAATAGCAAGAGGATTTTGATAGCGCAAAATATGCGAATGTGTCTATGGCATGGATAGTCCTTTCTTTTCGATTCAAGGTCATGTCTTCTAAAGCTACATGCACCATTCCATGCAATATTCAATAGTAAACTTGTACAATACAATGAATCATGTATGCTAAAAATATATCACGCAAACTGTAATAACGTTGCTCTCATTGCGTGTAATTTTGCTAGTATGAGAATGCAAGCTTAAGAATATAAACGAAAGATAGAAACACGATAAGGTTTAGTAAGATATTTGCAATTTATTTGAATTTATTAATAATTTTGCGGAAATTCTTTTACCCTGGCAAATCAATGAACGAAACTTTTTATGTTTGAATGTCTATTCAAAGTACTGACACATGATACCATTCCTGTAGCGACAGTCGTCCTCTTGGATATTTGACCTTGGTCCCATGGCTCTGAAGAATTGACATGTATCCTCTTCCCAGCTATCGGGTTCTTCGTCAGAGGCAGCCTTGGCTATCCAGAAATCTACACACAATAAAAAATAGCATTAATCTACTTTTAAAACACTTTTAAGACTAAATGCAGTTTTATTATTTAACTGTTCTACTTACATCCATCAAAGTAGCCGCTGGCCGAGCTCTTTAAGAATTCGAATTCCTCTTCAGACTCAATAGCGGCAAGTTTCATGTTTTGATTTTCACAGTATTCGGCCGCTTTATCGTTACTCTGCAAAAAGCAGATTAAAATTGTACAATCCATGTAGCAACTGAATCGATAAAAAATTATGAAAAATGCTTCACCAAGAATGTGTGTTCAACCCAGAAGCTCTTCCCGTTCAATGTGCCAACCGTTTCCCCAGCATCTGTTAAAAACTCAATTATTTATCTAGGTACTTATGAAAAAATACACACACTTTTGAATTATTTTAATTTAACTGATACCTGATCCTGGTAGAAGGTGGATAAGGCACACCACAGCGGCCACGTAAATAAAAGCCTTCATTTTTGGAAGAAAATTTTAGAAAATTAAAAAAGTATTTCTAGTATCAGCGCAAAAATAATTGTCTGTGACTGTTGCCAAATGTATTTCCTTTTTATACGAAATTTGCCAAAGCAATATTATTTATTATGTAAATGCGTAAATATGTAGATCCTGAGGAAAGTTTCTTGGTTACAAATTCACTGTCAATCGTATGCATTTATGTACCAATAAGGATTAGAATTAGACATGTTGCACGTGGTCATGGTTTGATTGAAAAATTCCTACTGGGAATATTAATATTACTGTTAGTCAAGGTTGTTTGAACAAGTGTAATAATACAAACATGGATATTGACAATTCATCTCGTCCAAACCGTAACATGTCAGAATTACAATTCAATTACAATAAGAACAAAGATCTGATAGAATAATATTTTCAAAAAATCATTGATTTTACATGAGCTGATGTGATTATTATTCAGGATTTGTTTGGATGGATCCGTTTTGGAATAGTATTTACCTCCATAACATGCAGTTTCTATGCGAATGTTACCGTAGTATATGTGCAAATAAATGTGCAAAGTTCAAAATTATTAACTACTGTTCAGACGCACAATTTAATTTAGCAATATTTCGAATGGGTATGTAACAACGGTGGTTATCGCTTGACATGTTGAATCCAATAATAGTTAAGTTAACCCTTAAATCTGGTTTACGTATACCTACAAATTGACATTGCAAATTATTCATTAGATTCACAAATAAAGTTTGCATTAACATTAGTCATCCCGCCAACTTGTACATACAAGCCCCGACGCTCGCCCAACCTGCGTAGCATCATCCCTCTAATCCCCATAATGGGTATTCCCAGGAAATTTCTTGATGTCCATTCGGATGATGAAGGTAACTCAGCTACTTCAGTTTCTTTTTGGGGAACTGTTTCATAGTAAACCTTCACTTTTAATTCTTCTCTTCGTGCACGATGTTGGGCAGGAGTGGGCTCCAGAAGCGGCTCCTGTGATCCCATGTCCCCTTCTATGCCAGCAACGGACTTTTTATTCTTTTTGGACAACTTGCGGATGTTGAAGACATTGAACACTTTGCGAATATTTCGTACTAAAGAGCTCGATCTCCTTTGCTTTTCCCCACTCTTGGCTTTCTTTGGACTTGCAGGATTCATGACGCAATAGTTCGTCTCTCTATTCAATTAAATATAATTGTAATTAAACAGCTTATGAATACAATTTGTACATAAATGATATGATTGAGAGCCTAATTTCTTGTTTTTATAAACTAATATTACCTTTTCTTGCAATTAAGCTTGAATCTGGTCCAATGAAAGGTACTGGATTGCTGTAATCAAGGCCTGCTTCAGTTTAATCTTACGCGGTACACGGAAAGTCACCGAATAAATGAGTGTGTTGAAACGGTTTTTAGGTTTAGAGGTCAATATGCATTGTTTTGTAAAATTTGCAATATAGAACAATGACAACCAACAATATTGCACCGTACATTTCATAAACTATCAAGCTGTGTTTATATTTGTCTCATGGCTATTTGTATTTATTTCTATTGTTTAAAATTCTTGGAAGGACTGAATTTACGGGACAAAGAAGAAACAACTTAACCTAAAAAGTGTACTAAATTCTCCATCATTGGATACTACGTGACAAAGAGCAAGCATTCATACCACCGTAGGAATCTACAAATAGGTAATTAATTATAGCTAAAAATGAGACCATACGTCATTACTGGAAGCATTTCAGACAAAAATTCTCTTGAAATTCATATTCATGCAATAATTAAAGGTGAAATGGACAAGGGGCGTGAAGGTGAAAAAATTACAATCTCCAAAAGTGACATTGATTTTGTCATATCTCAACTAAGAGAGACCAAGGATACTTTACGGGACACTACCAGGCGTGTCCAGAACACATTGGCGGCAACTGAACTGTATTTTTCATCGGAGGAGGATAATAACTTGAAAGGAATCAAACAGAAACTGGGAAGTCTTCGTGGACGTTCCAATCAGGCTGACAACAGCTCAAATGAGAGTGAAATAGAAGAAATTAAAAATGTCATTTCGAAGAAACGTGGGAAAAAAGAGGGTAGAGGTAAAGGGAAAAAGAAATCAAATGCTGGTCGATCTTGTAATATTTTGTGAGGAAAGCATTAAATAAAGATGTACGGCTTGCATAACCGGAAATGTTTTTAAATGTCTGGAAAACATTCATTTTATTTTGTTGTTTACAATGAACTACAACAACAGCCTTTTTGAAATGGCAATTTAATCATAATAGCATAAAATTTGTTACTGTTTTCGCATTCCATTTCCAATTTTCTAAATTATTATTTGCTGTAATACAAAACATTTTGGCACAAACAAATTTGCAACTTTATTGGTTAGCATGACATACTTATTCTTTAGTTTATTCAGTCCAGAGTCTTTAAAACAGAGTTTGTATGATATCCCAAAATACCCCAAAATAGTTAAAAATGTCGTTAACTCTGTACATTCCTAAAATCTGTTCCGTATCAAGTCCACTGGTAATATTTTCATTTAAGCTTCTCCCCAAACTTTGCTTTTACATGTATCCCCACATTCTTTACTATCATACGAAGATTAACGGTGAGCTTATTTTAGCAAATCAACCACTGCGGAAATCAGTACCGTTACTTTTATCTGTTATCTTTCTAACTGGCATAATTGGCGGTGGCTCTTCTGTATTTCTTGCACTCTCTCAACTTGGTGGCTTCCAATTGCAAGCAAAGATTGGAACATTCAAAGTTATTTTATTTTTGGGTTATACTGGGGCAGCAATTTACGTTATACTTTTTGCTTTTTTGGCTGTACAATACAAATTCGTGCATATATTTAATTATTATGTGGAATTCGAAACGGAATGTAAGTTTTGTAGAACTTAATTAAGTAAATCTTGAACATTATTAAGGTTATTTTTTTATTTCGAATAGGTCTGGACACAGTTCCTCAGCATTTAAAGGAAAACGGAGGTCAGAGGTTGGACATAATTGGGATATTCTTTATCTTAGCTGTTTTGGCAACCGGGTTGCTCCCGATGGTTGTCCTCCCGTTTGCAATCATGATAGAATTAGATCCATTTTATTACATACTGGAGGAAATACTACCACACCCTTACTACAGAGGAATTTGGTTGATTCTAGTTACTTATATTATTCGATTTGTGTTATCATACATTTGCGTTATAGATTTCTTACGTACTGTAGCCCTTTCAGTAAGCTTGTTTTTCATTCCGTTGTTTATTGTCGTCTCTTCTTTAAAAAATCTTCAGAAGATTTATAACTGGAGGAGCTCACTACGTTTGTATACTTATTTGAGAATAATCTTTGCAGATAGGAGGAAAATGATTGATTTTCTGGGCTGGTCTTTAGCATCAATTGCACAGTCTGTTACTGTGGGACTTCTTTGGCTATTTATAAAATGTCAGGAGTACTTCCCTTTTCCGGTCCTGCTTGGTTTTCTTACTTTCATAGTTTTTATGTTTATCTTGATGGCATTTGCTGTACCTGCAGTTGCCGTTGTAAGTGAAGGCTCTAGAAAATTAGTTCAAATGAAATCCAGCCTCATCATTTCAGATTCTTTTCTTATCCCTCCTCACAAGAAAAGAAACTTCCTGCCGTTTGTGGCGTGGAAAGCACAAATGGAGATTTATATAGGATGCGGTTCCTTATTCCCGTTTAGAAAGGATACTGTAATTAGCTTTATGCAAGTTCTTATTAATCGTTTGATTGATGCAGTGCTTTTAATTAATCCCACTTAATAATATTTACTACATTGCAATAAAATACCAGGGAAATTCATAACGCATAAAAACACTGAAAGATTTTATTTATGATCATATATACATTTACCAGTTTAAAGTGTGCGGCACATTCGTTCCTCAATTTACCCCATGGTTTAAAAAAATGCATGCTTCGTAAATGAGAGAAATTTTTAAAAAATTATTTGGAACCGGATGGTTCGATCCCTTTTTTGGCAAAACAAAAGCAAATTGAAATTTAATTTTTTCAACAATGCATTCGGAAAATGTTGCAGACGTGTACAATCGCATTGCCAAATTCTAATTCGCAATAGTTTTTGAAAAAACTTGATTCAAAGTTGGAACAATTTTCACTGTAAATGAAGGCAAATTTCAATCAGTACAGAGTAAAAAGAAAAGTGTTCTAACACGTTGCATCACTGTATGACTTTCCTCTGTGTTACAAAATCCCTAATGTTACCTCTTTATGAATGTTACCTCTTCATGAATGTTACCACTACCACTCTATGAATGTTACCTCTTTATAAATGTTACCTCTTTATGAATGTTACCCCTTTATGAATGTTATCGCTTTATCAATGTTACCGCTTTATGAATGTTACCTCTTTATGAATGTTACCTCTTTATTAATGTTACCTCTTTATGAATGTTACCTCTTTATGAATGTTACCTCTTTATGAATATTACCTCTTTAATGAATGTTACCTCTTTACGAATGTTACCTCTTTATGAATGTTACCTCTTTATGAATTCTATGTGGTTGTTAGCTTTTTGTGGTGCGAACTTTCTATGCCTTTCAATGGGTGTGACCTCTATGCGGGTGTGACCTCTCTGCGGGTGTGACCTTTTTGTGGGTGTGACCTCTTTGTGGGTGTGACCTCTTTGTGGGTGTGACCTCTTTGTGGGTGTGACCTCTTTGTGGGTGTGACCTCTATGTGGGTGTGACCGTTTTGTGGGTGTTAATATTTTGTGTTATTTTTTAAATTGTAGTACCAAATAAGTAACTTCTTCAGGTTATTACATCTTCATAAATGTAATTTCAATTTTTCTAGATTTATTTGTACTTTTCTCTAGATAACAAAAAGCACCCAGTTCATTATGAACTAGGGTATTCAGCTAGTAATTACTACGTGTTAATTTTATTAGGAACTTCGAAATTAATGGAACAATTAAAGTAAGTGTGCAACAAATAATCAGCACAGAAATGAATTCTTAAACACCAAAAACAAACGATTAATACATTATTATCTAAATTAGTCAAGAAATTAAACCCCATCGAATCATCACATATTCGCTGGTATGTATACCTATTACATAACTCATTGACTCTTGACATAATCATAGAACGATATTGAAAATAAGAAACGAATGGAAACTGAAATTCTTCTATTTCACACACATACAACTCTCGTAAGAACAATTGTATACAAACAGTAGTCAGCAAACTATACATAAAATACATAAGTCAATGCAAAAATAATCATGAAGTAAAATTTGGCAAAAATAGTACAATAGTAATAAAATAATAAAGTAATAATAGTAATCATAACGATTCACAAGATTTGAAGATGGCCCAGTTCAGTTGAAGGGATCATAATCCTCGCCATCAACAGAAGTCACCGAGTGAAATGAATCTGTATTCGTTCCACGTCTGTTTCTCATCTCTGCATTAAAAATTACTAAATTAATCATACTTTTTATTAAACTTTCCAAAAAATAGATAAAAATACGTTGATTATTCACACCAATTTGAACAGTGCGCATTTGAACTTTGAAACTTGTGGGAAACTCGAATTTAGCGTCTTCATCTTCCTCCTCCACCACATTTTTTCTGGCCATCGCTCTAGCAACGCTACTCATTCCTCTCCAGCGAGCTCGTCCAGTGATTATCGGAATCGGGGCACCTGGAGGAGACTCCGTCAACTCTCTCGCATCATTTCCGTTTCCCTCAGCACTTGCTCGCTGTTTTTCGTTATATTCTTTCAGTCTTTGCTCAAGAGAAGCTTCAAGGTTTCTGACGATGCGCTTATGCAGCTTTGTAAAATACGCTTCCATTCTCTTCCTGTAAATGTAATTAGATTGAGTTTTATTACAGTATTGAATCTTTAGATATGTATTAAATTGCAAGACCTACTTAAATATTGGATATTCTGCTCGGAAATCCCTTCCATTCGTCGGGAAAAATTTACTCAGCCATTCAAAGGTGAACCCAGAAGCTTCCCCTTCGGTATTTGGTTCCACATGATTATTAGCAGAAGCACCTTCACTCTGGGCAGGTTGAGTCACCGTGTTAAGTAATCTACTTGGTCCGGGTTGCTCGTTATCCACAATATCCATGTTGATTTTTAGGTTATCAATTTCAAATACAAAGGTTTAATAAAGCTAGAAAAAAATCTTGATTTTATTACACCGCACCGGAGGAAGGTATTACGTAAGAGTTTAATAGCAAATCAAAAACTAATATACGTGCAAAGTTTCTTTTTTCCAGCTCCCATGCCATGAAAGAACTATGAGGCACAAATTTTTTGGAATACATTCGAATGTATTCTGTAAGGAATGACTCTCATAATGCATGTAAAGACACTTGTTTTCGGATTAGCTTTAAAGTGCAATAATTTTGCCTTGTGCTATTTTTTAAGAATACAAAGGCGGTTGCTCTACTATCAAATGAAAATTGAAGAAAGTATTCATTTTCACTATTCATGTACCGTGTATTCTGTACACGCTAAGAGGATTACTATTAAAATTCGGCATTAAAAATATAATGTACATTCCAATATAAATTGTCCAGTGTTATCATACGATGCCGATCGGAAAGATACTAGTATTCATACACACTTACAAAAATAAGCACATTGTCATAGTTCCATGCTTAATTGCTACGAATAAGGTTTAAAAGAAAAATATAGTAGCATTAAGAAGGAAGCTGCCAGCTAGATAATTGACCGTTGAAGATGCTATTTGATTATGAATCTCCCTATTCATGACCAAATGCATAAGAAATTGCTTTTATGTCTAATTGTTTCTCATTTCCCTGAACTAATATTTTATTTTGAGACTTATGGTTCATCATTATATTTGACTTTGTAAGACAGCACTATTGAAGCATTGCTTATGCTCTAAAGGACTGCACAAGCCAATAAACTCATGGAGTTCATGCTTTTTACTGTGTGGAGACGGACTTATCAGTTTTATGCAAAAACTCAATTAACAGAAGAAAGATATTCTAGAGAAATGTTTGTCTTTTAGTCTTGACCAAGAAATGAATGCATTTTTAGATACATTCTGTAGTAACGTTCAAATGTTGTCAAAATGCAATGATAGTATTCAGAAGTAAGCAAGAAAAGGAAAATACGGAGTATTATACGAAGAATATACTTCAAATATTTTTGTCAGTTAGGTATTTATATTTTTAGTACAGGCTCGATATCAGTTTCAATTACATTACAATTCACGTTATCTACGGTTAATCCATTGCATGACTATTAGCTCAATCTTTTTGACATTTGTTTATTCACCCATTCAAGAACCATAAATATCCGCAAAACTAGAAAAAATGAACAAAACAAAATGTTTAAATGAAACTTGTAGACATCTTATTAAATCAGAATATACCTTAAATAGTTCAATAAAGTAGCTAGTTCAACTTACGTAAGCGTTATCAAGGCAAACATAGAAATCATCCCATTTGCTTGATGGTTTGTCCTTGATCTTTTTAACTAATTTAAAAGAAAATATCGATTAAGGAACCACTTGTAATCGATTTGCATAATTTTTTACTTACAATCCTTTTTGCAACCCATCACGTTCTCAATTATCGTATCAATATGGTATTTCCTAATACGCTTAGATTTCTCCAATTTGCTATCAGCCATTCTGTCAAACATTTTCCATGTAAGTTCCTTAAATCCATGTTTATCATCAAATAGAATTTCTCCACTTCCTGTGTCGTAGGTAATAGCTTTCAGTTGTGTCAAGATGCAACCCTTTCGGTCATTGATTTGGTTATTTGTCGCATTGAGAAGCATAATCCTTTCCACTGAATTATCTTTACAGGCTCTGTTTGTTTTTTCGAGGACCTTTTGGTTGTCCTCATAATACGGCAAGCACACTGCTTTTGGCCAGTATGATTTTTGTTCTTTTGTCTGCAAAAGTAAATTCATAAAGTTGGATTAATATATTCGCTTTCAGAGCAAATAACCTTATAAAAATGTCAGTTAAACTAAAAACGTACGTATAATCTAATGCATGGTGAGGCAGGATTCGCAAATGCTAAAATGCACACCAGGATTAAGAAACGGTTGGACTCCATTTTGAATGCTATTTTTGAAATGAGAACTTTATCGAACAAACTATTTAGCAGGTCTAAATCTTACTAATTCATGTTGTAATAAGCATATTCTTACTCATCTATTTGTCCTTCATTAAAAAATTATGAAACCCGATAAAAATAACAGAAATTCTAAATGGGTTTACATGGTTTTATAACATAACCCATTATTTTAATATCAACTGCAAATTTATGGTTTTTGCATGTTGCAATCAGTAAATAAACTCAATATTAGCATAACAGGAGCAAATTCGATTTAAGTATTTTCGTTGTATTAAGGTTTGATCCTGATGTCACTTTAAAGTCTGTTTAATTATGTATTTTTTAAACTTCATTAGTACTACTGGCAAGAAAAAAATACAAGGTCAAAAGTCAATAAAATTAAACCATCTTTTTATTACGGTAATTGCTACAACCTTTATGGGAAACCGTAAAACCACCCGGAGATATCTCAAAAATAGTTAAATACCTTTGACAGATTTGCGAATTGGCTTTTTGCAAATTTTGAAGAATTCCATGCGACAAACCGACGCTGGATGAAACGAAGATGAACAAAGTATTGCATTAGAATGTATGAAATGTATTCCAAAATGTATGATTGTACACAATGCAATTGTCCAATAGGTGACTACAATACGTGCAAAATAATCCCGGGAAATTCAAAAGTTGCAGAGGGAAAGGCAAAGATAAACATGCAGAGCACGAGCTCGAGCTGCAGCAGACTTTGTGACGAGGAAAAAGGCAGAGCAAAAGGAAAGAAATTGGAAGACGACGGTGCACCTGTTTTTATCCGGCTGACTAAACAATATTTAAAGTGACTTTTTTGTGGAGGTAGGTTAATTAATACTGATAATTAAATTAAACTTCGTTGTTAATTATGTTATTTTAATTGTTGTTAAATTTCAGGTTTTCTCGTTGACTCGAAAATTTTAAAATCTGACAATCCTAGCGAAGCTAGATATTTTTTTGGAACTTTTGGTGTTATTGACTTGGGATCCATGGGTGGTGGGATGTCGTATTTTAAAAAGGAGGAGAGAGAAGAGACGCAGTCTATGATGTATGTTGACGAGGAGGGGTGGGTTGACGCTCAAAGGGAGGTTACTAACAAGAAAGATAAGTACTACATTATTGAGGAGATATTGGACGTGATGGTGGTTAATGGGAAGAAGGAGTACTGGATTAAGTGGAAGGGGTACACTGAAAAGTTCAACAGCTGGGAGCCAGCAGAGAACTTGGATGGATGCAACAAAGTGATTGCGGCATTTGAAAAGAAGCGAAAGGAAGATCTGTTGGCGAAAATGAAGGTTAAAGGGAATAACGAACCGGTCGCATCAACTTCCAAGGCAGCCCAAAAGGTAGTGCCAACATCCATGCAAGGACAACGAAAGGGGAAGATTTTCAAGGGAAAGGCGAAGGTAAGTTTTAATTATTTAACAATAACATAAAATAAAGGTTAATTGTATTATTAGTAAATATATTAATAAAAATTATGATTTTATGTATAATAGCAACAAGCAGGCCCGTCATCTGGATCAGCTCGTCGAGTAATTCCCGAAGGTCATGGACTCACTCCTGAAATTATTCTGGGAGCTACTGAGAAGGACGGTGAAGTTCATCTGCTGCTCAAGTTCAAGGAGACAGAATATGCAAACTTTATTCCTGCCAGTATCCTCAACTCCATCTGTCCCCAACTTGTCATCCAATTCTATGCTAAACAGTGTAAGTTGATTGAAAAATGATTTAAAGGTATTTCCCGTATTTTGTAAACAGTCGTTTAATTAAATCGACATTCCAAAGTTTACTTTACCCAACATTGTATTGTGAAGCTTTGTTAAGATCATATAAATATAGTTAATAAATACGTAGTCACATAGTGTCGTTTTATTTTCCCATAAAAAAGTAAGTTTTTGATTATTATTTTCATAAATTTCTTTTTGCCCCTGTAGTTCTTAGTGGGTGGTTATCATATGAAAACACGCACCATAATACTCATTCTGAAATAGGGAAAATGTGTAGAAAGGATATTTTTAAGCATTTACTTACATTAGTATAAAAGAAAATGCCATACAACTTAAAACGATTGTACTTACATCAATTAAGCAAATTTGCATGCACATTTTGTTAGTATTTCTGCAGAGAAAGTCAACAAAGCCGTGGCTAAACCAATTGTAGCAATGATGAACATAAGACTAATGTTTCCGTCCATATTTGCACTCCTTGGTACTTCTTGCTCAGGTTGTTTAATACTTTGTTCCTCATCATCCACTTCCCTTTCTCCAAAACTATTCGCATTATTTACAGAAATTCCTTGCAGTAGCTTTATCCACCTTTCCAAAATCCCCGATGTAGAAAACAACTTCATTTTAAGTAAAAGTCTGGGTGGAACCAACCCATTCAAGTAAAATTGGAAACCCTTTACGTGAAAAAAATCCTTAATCGCACTTCTACCTCTATGATTAAGAACTGCCTGTGTTTCATAACTTTTTGATTCTCCTGAATGAATGACCAAAGCTGTTTTATTGCATTTATTAAATGTTTTCCGAAGAATATCATTTTCGACTTTGAAATAAGTTTCCGTAAACATATCAATTAACCTCCATTCATGGTTCCAATCAAGGGGTTGTGTGGTATTTTCAATCCAAGCAGAATTCAACATTTTAAACCGATGCACAACGTCATTTATAATACTGTTTGGGAAGAGACGCGTGTGATTGAATAATTTTTTTTCCAATTGTCCTTTCATTACTACTTTTTGAACATTGTGCAGCTTGGAACGCACAAAAAATCGAAAGTTTACATAAGCTTTCATCGCGAGTATATGAAAGTGTTTTTCTTTCACCTTGATGAAAGTATCATTACCATCAGTTCTTAGTAAAAGATGTAATGTGAAGCTGTCAAACACGACAGCGCTTGAGCCAACATACACTGGAACAGAATCATTCCACAACTGCTCCAACGTCTCGTACACTTTCGGATATCGTGGGCTGACCATTTTGTAAATGTTCGTGTTTTTGTACCCGTTGCTAACAACGATTGCCATGATGAGAAAACTTCCAAACAATATTCGACTGTTACCAGATTTGGTAAAAAACATTTCAGGGAAAGGACTTCCTTGTTCTAAAAGTACTTTCATTAAAGAAAAAACCAACTTTCCAAACATATCATTTGTATACCCATGATTGATTCTTTGCCAGGTTATAATTATTCCAAAGAGACATAATCCCAAACCCAACCAAACATGCATATCGTAAACATTCACCAGCTCTTCGAAAAGGAACCTCTTTCCTTGACGAAACCCACAGGCAACAACCTGTAGCCTGTTTTGTATATCTGGTATATACAAAGGGAGATGTGGTTCAGGACTTTGAACTATCTTCAAATTTAACATAGGAGCAAAGTCTTTAAACATGTAGAAAAATTCGTTGAATTCGGAAAAGGCTTCTTTATGTAAATTTTGGGTTGGCCCATGGCGTTTGTAATTATTTAAGCAGATGTTAATGTTTTTATTTATATTTAAATTCCCATAATCAAGTGGACTTGTGGAGTAATTACTTAATAGATTTGTCCAGATATGGAAGGCTATATAAGCATATAAATTGTTAGTATGTTTCCCTCCATCCCTTAGGATTTCTTGGAGCCAATTGTGAGAAGCAAAGTGGTTTTTATTGCAACGGCCAAATAATTTGTACAAAAACATTGTTGAAGGGGCCAACGCAATAAATACTGGCAACCCTTGTTTTTTAAAGATTCTTGTTAGTGATCTTTTACCAAGATCCTCAACCCATGCTTTAGATTTTTTCAATTTTTTGCATACAATACAAGATGGAAAGCTAATACTGTGTACTATGTTTGGAGAAAGTTCTTTATCTAGCTGAACCAGAAAATAAGCCCGATTTTGTGAAGTAAACCGCCGGTTTGTAACTGCCAACATCACTGAGTGCATGGGTGAACGCATATCTTCCCAAATCCAAGTAAGAAGGAGAAAATCTTTTCTTTCACTGCTCAGATTTAGAGTTGAGAAGTAGGGCACGATAAAAACCCTTATTTTGGGAACAAAGCTTGGAATAATATTGCGCATTTTTTCTTCTAGCGATAAATCAGTATTTGAAATCGGAAGTCTATAATAATAATAAGGATATTCCTCTACCCAAATTCTGTGAAAAGTATGATGATTGAAGTTAACATACTTTTTAAAAATTTTAAAATTAGCCAAAGCTGATCTATTGTCGGATTTTGGAGTAGAATATTGTGGACTAGGTTGAATATTTGGAGGAAAGAGTAGAATATGCATCTCACTGTCCCAAGGTTTTGACTTGGAAACAAATTCAGAATAACTAATGAGGCCACATCTTGTTAAATAACTTGGATATCGAGTATGATTATCATTTACTAATCCTGCATTCACACTTCCCATTAAACAATCCGGAATAGTTTTGTTTTTATAGCTTTCAATACTCCACAACTCTGGCTTCCACTCCAAATGTGAACCGAAACTTTTGTAATCTACAATGACTGGAATTAATTTCCGGGTTATTACTGGAACGCTGAAATATCTAATATCAAGACCTTTAAAATTGGTTATTATGATGAGCTTGTGTTGATAAACAGGATCCAAATCGCTAAGAAAAGACAAATTGATCGGCTTGTTAGAATCAGAATCCTTTCCCCAGATTTTAAATATGCTTTTGTAGTATTCCTGTAGAGCGAGGTTATTTTTGGCGATGGAGACTACTCCAGAATTTCCAGGAAGACGCTTCATCTCAGCATTTACATGGTTTATGTAAGGGAAAATAAAAAAGGACAATGCTACAATTCTACATGCCTTGTTAACAAGCATAGCTTGAGCAACAACAAGTTTCGCCTTCGCACTAAAAACCAAAGGAATTTTCAACTTTCACTTGCTTGTTTGTATTTAAAGTGTGTAGGAAGAAAGAAAGAAGTGATCATGATAATAGAAAGTATCAATTTCACTATCTTGTCTCATGTCAAAAGTTGAAACCTACGTTCTTTTGTATAAAACTTTTTAAGGAAATAACAACCACTTTACAATCATAACACACGATGTATGCAAATACTTATTATATAACACCTAATTTCATTTCATCGTGGAAAAAATATTTTACTGTCTCATTCTTCCTTACCTACAAGTACAAATGAATTAATGAGAACTCGTTATGAATCTTTTTAATATTTATTCAATAATATTCAATGCAAGGTAATCATAATTACACAAAATTTGTTGCAGTGTGATTTGTTTGTTATTCACTGGTCTCTATCAATCATTGTATAGTTAATAGTAGAGAAAAATGATTTGAAGGAAATAAAATGCGGAAATCTATTCAAAAGAAATAAAGACATGTTGAACAAAGAAGTGTTTTGTTTTCTTTAATAATGTCTACGAGACAGTGGTTGACCACAGATAAAATTGCTATAATAATACAGAACATGATATTTTGTATTGTGATGCACAAAAATCAATATCATTTTCCCCCACGTAGTTAATTGCAAACGGGTTAATCCTACAAAATCCACACGATTGAGATGGGATATATGCAGCGTAATTCAGGAAGAAAAACAAGCTAAGCAAGCCTATTAGTTTTTCCGGGTAATTTACACATTGCACACAAAGCGGAAGAAATGAAAAGGAACGTGTTAAGAAAGGGGAAAATATATGATCCGCAAATCCGCACAACCAATAACGTATTCTATTTCCTAACTTTATAAAAATATCAACCACATATGAAATATCATTATACACAGAACACTCGAGAAAGATCTTTCATCATTATCATCATTATCCTCAAATTACATTGATTTGAGCTTGTCATCTAATTCCTTTCTATTATCCTTGGAAAAAAGAAAGCAAATTCCGGATGATGAAAGCATTTCCTAACCCGATTAAAGTTTGACATATTTATCGACTGTATAACGGAATCCTGCACATGATAAGTTCCGCTTGCAGAAATCATTCAGATGATTGTAATAAGAATAACAGTAGCAAAACTATGACATGATCTCTTGATCTTTATAAATAGAAAAAGGGCACATTGGCATTCTTATATATCTCCTTTTCATGCTTCCCCTTATCCAACCACCACCATCCACCACCCATCCATATTCAAAGAATCCTTTGCCAAGCAACCACTTGTCGCTTTCATTTTTTCTCCCCCTTTTTTCCTTCGCCATCTCTCGACTTCCAATTCTTCCTATCTTTCTTCCTTTTTAACAACGGAGAATATCCTTGCGGAGGAGTCCTCTTCTCACCTTCCCTTTCCCATCAACCACCACCGTCGTATTTCCTTTATTGTGTATTCCATTTACCCGGCTTTCCCTTTCCCCTAGCCTCACTCGCAGTTGTTAAGGAAGAAAAAGAACCGCGTGGGTAGGGAAGATGAAGAGACGGCAACGGAGTCCTATCGCTCAATATCCGGTATCGAAGAAGAAATCAATCTGTCTCTCACTCATACACTCACATCGCATCTCTTCAATTCTAAACTCATGCTCAAAACCTATAATTAAATTAAGAAAGAAGCATGAACAAGGCATTTTTGCACAGTATCATATTCAGCTTCCACACTTGTATCATTTTTGCGCTCGGCTTTTTTTGTACTTCGTCCTTTTCTCCTGTTTGGTTTGCTCTTTTTGGGCAGGGAAACTAAAACTGTGGCGTTGTTTGGTCCGAGTGCAAGGAAAGGCAAGGATCCAGTTTCACTTTGTTCTTCTCCTTGGATTGAGCTTAAGATTATCAGTTTTATAACTTTTCTTGAAATATTTCACTTTGATAATAAAAATATACCAAGGCCATACCATATCCCATATTCAATATGGGGAATCGCGCCTCCAAACCACCGTTAATTAACGGGAGCAACAGCAAGGATTGTTGTGAAAAGAAAACGGGACAGATACATCCCAAAGGGAAAGTCAGTTTTGTTACTCCGGACTTTACAAAAGGAAATGAATATGAACAAGCTTGTTCTGAATTGTTGCCGATGGAGGTAAGTCAAAGTTATGTAACACCTTTTAGTCTTGCTTGGTTAGTAATTATGTAAGGATTTAGTTAACAATTTTCGCATTTCTCATGCAGTGCTACGACTACCTTTATGCAAAAACTAAAAAGAATTCTAAAGCGATTCTAATCTGGCGAATGATATTTCCAAATGAAATGGACTATGGTACGAGCAGGGCATTCCAAGAGAAATTCCTGCAAAAAGCAGATCAGAATACTTTCCCAATCGCTTCAATCTTTAAAAGCAAGAAGATTCCTATGGATAAAACGCTCAAAGGAGAAACAATTGGGAAGGCTACAGGGAAAATCCCCTTTTCTGCATTAAGTCGTTTAAAGACTTTCTCTCACAGCTTTGAGGAAAATCAAGGGGTGCACAGTTTCAAGCCAGAGAAATGGGAGGAAGATTACGAGGAGAGCGAGGAGGAAAATGGATGGCTAAAAGGGAATAAAACAATTGTTGCTTATCCTACCTCACCAGTTCCTTCGTCTTCTAAATACCACCGATGGGCTGCACGAAAGTGCCAATCTGGGATGTATAAAGAGATCAGGCCATACTTGGATTTCTACAAAGAGCATATCTGGTCATTGGAGTATCGCGTGAGGGGAGATATTCCAGGATCACTTGATCTCATTCGAATAATCAACAATTTCCCAAACTTGCGGAGCCTAGCTCTCTGCGCTAATGATTGGGGAAAGGAGCATCTTAAGAAAGGATTGGTCAATTTCAGCACTACTACCGAAATTGTAGGGAATAGCCTCACCCACTTGCAAATATTGGGGAGTAATGGTCTTATCCCCCTTAATCTTCTCTTTGGAGGAAAAGATGCTATGGGGAATGGTAAGAAAAATAACAAAGTTACCAGTCTCTGCTTCTCCTTTGTTGAAGCTAAAAAAGGAGATGAACTCAGCAAGAAAGCAAAGGAAGGGCTGATTTACGCAGTGGTCGAGATTTTCCCCAGATTGACAAGGTTAAAGGTGGACGAAGTGGATGAGGGGCTACTCGATAAAGTATTTCCTGATAAGGGACAGCCCTTCATGGCATTAAAGTACCTCTCCATCAAATTAAAAGAAGGTAAGTCCGGCCTGGTAGGCCTGCTTTACGGTACAAACAAGATTATGAAAAAGATTGATAAGCAGTTCCAGGAGACTTTGGAATCATTCGAGATTGAATTCTCACGCCCTGGGCGTCCAAACATGTTGAAAGAGAAGATGTGGAGGAAGAACTGCAACAACATAAACTTTGAATTAACCAAGTATAGCAAAATGCTAAAGATGAATTTGGATTGCAAGTTGCTCTCATTGAAATACTTGAAGGTGCCATATCTCATCTACCAAGTCTCTCCACAGTTTGTGGAAGGGTTTGCTGTAAAATTCCCAAATTTAAAGAGACTATCATTTGTCTCCAATGAGGTTTTGATTGAGCATTTTCCAGATTTCCATGGATTTTGCAAACCATTTTGGATTCAGTTCCCAGAAAGTTTGGCGAAGATCACACTCAACTACTGGGCAAGATCTGGAAGTTTTCAGAAATTGGTGGACGAGATCAAACAGGATTACTGGGAGATGACCATGACCATCATTGGGACTAGGAAGGAGGCAAAGAGTAAGTTTATGAAAAAGAAGGACAATGGTATGACTCCCGTTCCGACTTCTTTGACTTGCTTCCGGCCGGGAACCATGAATGGCTTGTCCTGGAACATTTCTTGGATTGCTACATCTACAGTTACGAGTGAGCCAGAGGCTTAGGCTGTGTTGAGGCGGTATGGTGAGATTCAATTGAGCAAGAAAAATTAGCAAATAGCACACACATGTATATTGTAGTGGAAATATTTAACGGCTACATGGGGAGTACCTAATGGGGAGTACCTAATGGGGTGTACCTAATGTAACATATTTAGTTAGTTTTTTCGGGGTATGGAAAAAAGTTTTCACCTTTTTCTTCGTATCCATAATACAATTCTCATTTTAGAAGAACTTTAGTTTAGATAATGATGAATCATTTGTAGCAGTGCTGATATCGAATTACTACTTCCAGTAGTTAAAAGCAAAATGCTGAGCCACCCCTGTAGTTATTAGTTTAATACAACAATTATAATAGTAGAAATAGAAATGTTAAATTTTAAATTCAATTAATAATAAAAACATGCACAATGATAATATGAATATGCTTGAATAACTTAATAAAAGTAATAAAACTTAATAAAATTATTTTCACTTGAGTTGATCATTTAAATATTTCATTTATTGCAATTTGCTGATTGTAATCAACATCATTTTTATTCATTGACGTAGTTTACATAAATGCTATCCAGGCCAGTTATTCTGCGCTGTAAAATCATCCATGCATTGTCGCAGGCTACCCCATTTCTTGGTAAATCCATTCAGTTCTCCCGCAGTAGCAAGGCACATAAATATATACATAGCCGCAGTAGCATTTGCAGTCTTTATCACCATCTTCTGCATAAAACTCTTCTACGAGATTCGCTTTTTGCGCAATTGCTGGAAACAATTACATTCTTCAGGATTTCATACTTTTTTACATCGCATTTACAAATGACAAAATATAAACATTTTAGGGCAGAGATCTAATTGAAAACAAAATCTAAAATAAGCATTCTCTCACTCACATTTTCAATTTGGCATCAACTTGCGTTCTGCCATAAGTCAAAATTCTGCAATGTAAAATGCCATATAAAAATAGATTATCATATTGTTCAGGACTTTATAGCTGCATACTTGAAGGATGAATCGATGAATCGCTTAAAAATAACATTCATTTAATATCTACTACAGATTCAACAATCAGAGGATTCGAAGCTTCAAATATATTCAAAGGTTGATTCAAAGTACTCGAAACGTAAGAAAGGGTGTACAAATTTCCCTATCCTGACGATCAAATCAAGCAGAATTATTTTTCATCTTTCCAAATGTAAATCCTGGTAGTATAAGGCATAACACATAGGCACGAACATATTATAACTAATTTGATAATCATCATTAAGCAAGATTGTTGCAAAACATGAGCATATAATAATATCATATCATCATCAACGGCATCATTAACGCGCATAAATTGTTGACTTCTACATTTCTGGGTTTAAATTACATGTCAAGACACACGATTCCAACAAATCCACCAGAAATTAATTATTTTTCCGAATTTGTTTGGTGTTAAGAATAAACTTAACAAAAAACCTTTCCTTTATCAACAATGCAACTTCCTTTCTGCTTGTTCTTCGTGTCTGGATAAATTAATACTTTTCATAATAATAATAGCCACAGAGACATATATTTAACAATTTACGACTAACTTTGACTTTGTTACTCATGTTACTGTGGAAGAATCCAAAAATGACGTAATTATAAAAAGAAGAGACTTAATACCTGCAAATATTATTACTTTGTGATTATTTTTTCTTCCGTATTTAATGCATAAACATTTCATTTTTAGTTCGATGATGAGTCACAAGTAACAAATTAAGTCATGAAGTTAAATGAAATCGTCCATGACAATGATGATAACATTTGATGTTTCCAACAAGGACTCTCCACATTTATATAAAAGACTGTTTTGAAAATAGTTTACTCCAGTCCTGTCACTTCAGCTCTTACAGTGACACGGAATCTAGAAAATAAAGTCTAGCGCAGTTCGATTTTTATTTACTACAGAGATACAATTGCAAAAGAGCTTTAAACATTTTTGGTTTTAATAGAATCAAAACGAAAATAGTATTTGACTTAAAGTGAACTTCTATTCTGGGTTTTTACGATAGATAAAAGTGATTTTCATTCCAACTATGAAGGAGAAGCGGAGGAGACTTTTCCTGTTACGAGTGGCATTACTCTCCCCATTACTGTTAAGCGCATCGTTAGTAAACGGACAGGGGTTTGGGGGTAATCAGAACGATGTAGGAGGACAAGCAGTAAATCAACAGTTTGGGTCTGGTTCTCCACCTTATTCTGCACCAGGGGTAGGAGGCGATGGAGGGACGAGTGGAAATAGACTTGGTAGTGGACTAGGAGGGATTGGCCGAGGAGATGGAGAATCAGCAGTAAGTGGGCCCAGCAACGGAGCGGGTGGAAGTGGTGTCCCAGGATTTGGACTTGGAGCAGGAGGTGGGCCTGGGTTAGTGACAGGCGTAGGTGGTGTAGGGAGTGGGGGACTTCCAGTACCAAATCCTGGAAATGGGTTTGGTGGAGTTGGGGCTCTACCAGCAAATAATGCAGGTGTAGGATTAAGTGTTCCTCCAGGTAACGGCAACAGTGGTGTAGGTGGAACACCTGTAACAGGATTTCCAGTTCAAGGTCAAACCCAAGCAAGTGGCATTCCATCATATTCACCACCCCAACAAGCGCAAAATCCTTACCAGCAGCCATCGTCTTCAGAGTATCCCGGAGTATCACAACAACCAATACAAAATAGTAACGCACCAGGAGTACAAGCTCAAAATCAGCTTGCCCCACAACAATCTCCTCAGAATTATAATCCAACAACTCAACTACAGCCACAACTATCTGCCGGGAATCCGTATCAACCTCAGCCACCTCCTCCTTCACAGTATCCACAACAGCCACCACAACCAGTAAACAACCCAAATCAGGCCCAACAACAACCTTACAATCCTATCCCGTTACAATATGGAAATACTGGAGCGCCTCCAGTTCCACAAGAGCCATCTCCACAGCAGTTTAACCCTAGTGGAGGAATAGATCAACCACAATATACTAATCCGGTAGCTCCTTCACCTCCACCACAAAATCCACCACTTCAACCTCAGTATAACCCTCCGCCCACACCACAACAACCATCACAAGTAGCCCCTTCCCAAACAAACCCACAAGTGCCTCAACAACCATACCAATCACAACCATCACAAGCACAAGGATTCGGTCCTCAGCCTTCACCTCCCATTCAAAATAATCCGGCACCGACTCTAGCTCAACAACTTCCAAACTATCAACAGCCAACCCCACAATCCCAGGGTTCTTTCAATCCTCAACCTTCACCTCCTCTTCCAATTCAAAATAATCCAGCACCAACTCCAGTCCCACAGCTTCCAAACTATCAGCAGCCATCTTCACAATCTATAGCTCCTATCAATCCTCAACAATATCAGCCACAGCAACCTTATAGACCTCCTCCAGTACAACCTAGTAAGCAACCTCCACAGCCCTACACTCCGGAACAAAATGTTTACAGACCCCAACCCCAACCACCTCCATATCAACAGCCAACGTCGCCTTATCAGCCTCCAAATCCTCAATATCAACAATCAACGCCACCTCCACAGCAATCTAGTCAACCTTATCAGCCGCCTCCTCCTCAGCAAACTAGCCAACCTTATCAGCCGCCCCCTCCTCAGCAAACTAGCAAACCTTATCAACCGCCTCCTCCTCAACAACAGCAATATACTCCACAGCAGAACAATTACTCACCAAATGTTCCTTATAATCCTCCTCAGAACACTTCTCCCCGCCCAGGAAATCCACCTGCTCAGCCACCAATAACTAATCCACCTCCCCAATCACAACACCAACCAGTAACTGGTCCACCCACACCATCTCAGCCACAACAACAACAACCCGTAACTCATGCACCTATTCCTACTCAGCCACCAGCACCAAGACAACCTCCCCAACAACAAAATTATCGTCCTTCACCCCCACCCCAAACTTATCAGCCAAGACCTCAGTCTATTCCACCCATTCCTCAACGAAAACAAGAAACCCAACAGCCCCGTCCGCAAGATCAACCACAAAGGCCACAACAACAGCCGTTCAAGCCGCCTCAACAACCCAGATCTCACCCAACACAATCCCCTCAGCAACAGCAGAATCCACAGCATCCGCCGCAGCAACCTCAGAATGCTCCACAGCACGCACCAAAAAGTCAGCAACAACCGCAACCTCCTTATCCAGGCTGCCCTGCCGCAATGCGATGCGTGCCTGAGGATTTCTGTAACAATCTCGGATTCATTCAAGATTTCCCTATTTTCTTCTCATATTTTGACAGCATTAACCGAGTAGCCTTAATGGTAAGTCTACTAACTAACAACATAGTTAAGCAAATAATACTAAAAGTAATACCAAAGCAAAGAAATAGTTCATATCTAATTCAAATAGTGAAAATGCGATTCCATTACCAATAATTTTCATTGAAACTATTCTTTTCCACAGCAATGCTCAGAACCAAGATCAGGAAATGTTGGGGTCTGTTGTCGAGATAGAACCATTCGTTTCCCAAAGCCCGACGCCGAACAACCTCCTCGAATTCCGCCACAGCAGACACCAAGCGACCCAGAACGAAATAATCCATATTCAGGTAGAATTTCTTACGGTTGGAATTCACCCAAATTAAACTAGAAATACTGTAACCTTTAACTCCAAATAATTCTGCCATGCTATTTACTCGTATTAACATGCAACTAACCATAATGTCTACTAATATAGGAATCCCTTCGCATCCCGAAAACCCTTTAGCAAGGGAACAACCGCAACAAACTATTTATTTGCTTTTTCTCCCACAACTAAACCCAACAACGCTTATGAGCCTATTTACACCACCAACCACAGCAATACTGAGGACCACTCCCGCATATCCTTATCACTATACTTCCAATCCACAAACCATAATAACTGCTTCCCTACCGTATTTAAGATCCATACTCTCGCTCCCACTAACCTCCGCTACCGCAACAACGAAAGCTATGACGGATGGAAATCGAGAAATTGGAAGCTCAAATCGTGAAGCCCTAATTACTCGTCCATTTGCTAACACACCACCTTCCTCCAACAAATATTATAGCGAAGGTGGTGTAAGTAACGGGAATTATGGCACTATGGGTGGGGGTAATGATGACAATGACACAGAAACGTTTTCTGATGTTGTGCACAGAATGAATCCAAATACCGGAGAGTTTTTTACCCAACAAAGGCTAATCAATGGGCGATCTTCTTCCAATTCCTATTTTCATGGGAAATCCAACAGAAACAACAATTATGCTTCTCCCATGTTAGTAAAATATGAACATTAATCAAAACTAATCTTATAAATCTGCTTGCCTAAAGATTTTTATTTCATATCTTGCATGACGCATGTTCCTAATCAAATACTTCTTTTACTCTTCCATCAGCCATAAATAAACTATTAAGCAAAGTAGTAATTTAAAAGTGAGAAAACAAGAGTTTTTCTATACTTTAATGTTATCAAATAATCAATTTATTCAATCTGTAGATCTACCGCTGCCTCCACAGGCTGGAGACAGAAGTAATTACGGAAGAAGTAGAAACCGCCATTTACAGTGCAATTCCCCTAACGGTAACAACTACGGCAATCCTCTAGGACAGTCTAATTGAACATTATTATTATCATCATTATCATACTTTTCCTGTTTGAAGTATGCTGTAGATCCTCTTAGGTCTGCAAAATTACATGAGAAAAGTTGTTAAAAATTGAATGTTTATTTTGTCTTTGACAAATTGAATAAAACTTAATTTTTCAACATTGTACTTCAAAAGCTCTGTCTGTGCCCAATCGCATTGCCAAATTCTGAATTCGTCACATACTTTGCAAAAATTCATTATTGATAGTCAATTAGTCATCCAGCCGTGTTTGATCCATAATTTTTTAAAAGCACCATTTTTGCATAATTTAAAAGCGGCCAACACATCATGTTGCTGAAAAGTTACGCAACCGCTGCATTTTCTTTGTTCTTCTGTATGGCTATGTAAATGCTTCATTTGCATCGAAATGTCTTGTCTCAATACCTACAAAAAATGTCTTGTTTGCATATTATGAAAAGGAAGAGTATTATTGGTCCTTACAAAAATGTAGAAAGTGACCTGAAAACACAGCTGGCATTGTATACGAAAAAATTATTTATGTAAAAAGTAGTTAAATATTTTTATCTATCTTTAGCCTATCCCTAAATCTTATCAGGAATATTTGTGTAAAATGTAGAGGTTCATTTTTCGATACTGCGCATGTGTATACCGTAAAGAAATTCTTGAAGAAAATAGGGTTTCATTCTTTTGATACGTTTTTAAGGTTATTTAACCATGGCCTGTTCTTCTTTTTGGAGAATGTGTAAATACTAGATATATTTATGAAGTGTTAGAATAATTTGAGTCATTTTATGTGAGGTCACGTACCAAGCAACAACAGATCCACTTTATTGTTAAGTCAGTAAAAATTGCAATTGTCATTGGAACTTGTTTTAAAAGTGCATCCATGATTACTGTTTCGGTCCAAAAGGCTTCACTTTCCAATTGGTGAAGTTAGTCAACCTCAGATATAAATAGAGTGATTGAGATGTCTCAAAACCTTTCTGAAGCGGATGGTGAGGATAATGTTTTATTTTGAAATGTATAATTTAATTGTGGAGTTTAACTCTGAATAGTTAACTAAAATATTTTTTTGTGTTTTCCTTGCAGATAAGACATCTCCCAACGGTCGACCAATGGAAGGTCCAGCTTCCAATGGTAATGTGCGGAAGAAACGGCGTGTTCTTAATCATGAACTGGTGCCTCATCCTGATTGGCAAAACAGTGTTGATCCGTCTGCGTCCTTGTGCCCTAAGAAGAAAACCCGTCCTTCTACCTCGACAAACAAGAGGAAGCTTAGTGAAAGCTTAACAGAGTCCAAACTGTCTCGCCCGTCGAAAACTTTACGGACAAAACGGAAACGAATAGCGATAACTGGTGTTGCAAATTCCAAAACGTTCATCTTGCAGTATGGAAACTCGCAGCATACATTTCGAGCTCTACCAATTCTAGTAGTAGCTCATAACAAAGATGAGGTGGCTAAACTTTTGGAAGAAAAAGATAAGAGGGTTGCGATAAGTCCGGATCGAAAAGCTAAGATAGAGATGTGGTATGCGAAATACGCTGATACAATTAAGAAGCTTGAAGAATATCGAATTTCAGGTAAAAAGAAATATATCCCAAAGACTGCTTCGACTTCAGCCCTTGCATTAGCCCTTAGAAAGAATAGGGGAAGGACAAGAAGTGGTAAAATACCAGAGAAACAGGAGGAAAGCAGTGATGTTCCTGCACTTCAGAAAACTGAAAACAAGGACGCTGCTAAATCCAAGAAGAATCCTCCTACTGAGGTTTTACCAATCGATTTGAAGAAAGAGGAGGAAAGGAAAAAGGAAATCGTCTTACAAAGAAAGCAAGACGAAGAAAGAAAGGCAGAAGAACGGCTTAAGCATTTAGCTGCTGAAAAGAAAAGGAGAGAAGAAAGGAAAGAGAAAGAAGACCGTTTAAAACAGAACCAAGCGAGGTTATTAAAAGATAAGCCTGTAAAGGCGATAGAAGATTTAATTAAGGAAACTCAGGAGGCTAGGCTAGAAGGGCTCGAAGAATTACGTATTGAGAAAGCAAAACGTGATCTGATGGAAGAGGAAGAAAGGGTCAGAATTGAGCAACAGAAGCGGTTTGAAGAAGAACGTGAAAAGGAGATGAAGCGGTTGGATGAGGAACGAGAACAGGAAGAGTTTGAAGAAAAGCGTAAAAAGTCATTGGAGGAGTTGAAGGCAAAGAAAGAGAAAGAACGACTGAAACGGGAAGAGGAGGTCCAAGAGATTAAAAGGAAGAAGGAGGAAAGCAAGAGGCAGCAGCAAGAACTACTTCAGGATGAAAAGGAAACTAATGGAGATAAAATTAATGGCGACTTGTGCCCACAGACACCTGTGGTGGGGGTTATGAATGGAATTTTATCGGATGATGATGATGATGCTGATATCTTGGACTTGGACGCCGGTGACATTGCTGATCTCTTTCCTGATGATGACATATAGTTTGCTTAACTATCTTTGTTACCGTAGATACCTAAATTGTCGGTGAACACTCCTTAATTATTTTTTATTGACTAATTTCTTTAGTTTTTACGTATTTTAGATATTTCTATTTTTGTTATTTATAATATTTTTGCTTTTGTTAGTTTCACATGAGCTTTGGAGTGCAAACTTTTTAGTATTTGCTAAATAATACTGTGCAGAATGATAATTAACAAACCACTTGTATTTTTATAATTTTGGTTTTTATTACATGATTGATTAAAAACAGAATATTATAATGATAAACGTAATTTGTACATTTTGATAATAAAGAGTAGTTGCATTGTGTCCCAAAAATGGACATACTGAAAGTTCCAAGTGGAAGCCAAAACTGGATTACATCGTTCTATCTGCATAGCTTTTACATTTCTGCATCAATTCTGTTTAGTTCACAACCGATTTCTATTTAATCAGAAGTATCAAAAATCCAGTCTTAGCAAACCACATGAAATGTATTCACTAAAGTATTTATTCTTAAAACCTATTTTAAAACAACAAAAACGAGAATTCATCAAAACAAAATTACAATCAAATAATGTTTCAACAAGTAATAGATTAAAAATTAATTGCATTTTTTAAAACGATTAAAATTATATATTCCGCTTCATTCCATAGATATATTTTTACAAAAAATATTCCAACTCAAATGCGTTCATTCAATTCCATCACCTAAAATACCTTTGCTATTTTTACAAACCATTTATAATATCTTAACTCGTGTCCTCATCTTACTTTCCTCTTTAATCCCCCACCTTAACATATATTGAGTATGGTTTGTACAAGACAAACAAGTTTAATTTCCCCCTTTAACTATTTTAATATATTTCCCCAGAAAATTACTCAACCCATCCATAAAGTTAAAGCTCGTTATCAACATGTTTTTTTTGTATTTTGCAAAAAGTACTTTTATCTTAGAAATTCTAAAAACCAAAATATTTGTTTAAGGAAGAGACAAAAATCCATAACATGACAAATCTCGTAAAAAGAACAAACAAAAAAGTAAAAGATAGTGAGAGAAAAAAACTTCCTCCCTTTCTATATCCGCCCTTTAAATCATCCCATTCCAAAACATTAGGAACGGGTTAAAAAAGTGAGAGCTGAATTACCTAGAAAGGGTAAGGAAAACAATAAAGCACTGCATAAAACTGCAGTAACGGCAATTTTCCACGCTAAAAAAATTTAGCAACAGGGTTTATAAAAGAGTCCATCCACGCAAAGTACTTTTTTGTCCCGTTATTTATTTAGGAACAAAAAAGGAAAGCTTGGGAATGGATCATGCGAGACTCCTCCTCAAAATGAAGCCCCAAAAAATAATATTTTAGAGCTGGTAAGGAGGACAGAATTGGTAGACCAATCTCTGAGATCTCTCCGTCTTCTTCATGATCCCCTTCCTGTAGTATTGCCGAATAGACCTAGACAGCTTGTCGTAGTTCATTGCTGGACGGTTCTTGCGAATTCCCCAGAGGCGAGCCACACGGACAGAATCTTCAATTTTGAAGACGCCGTGACTTTGGTCCAGCCAGCGGATGCAGGAACCGTGTTGTTGTCCAGAAGCTAGAAGCTCCTTTAAGAATTGCCAGAGATGAATATGAGCTCCATTCTTGGTTCCAGAAGCCTTTCCCTTCACTCCAGACGGAGAACTTGTTGCAGAAGGTGAAGAAGCAGAAGAGGAGGATGAAGTTGCGGGCTTATCCTCGTCTTCCTCATCGTCTTCATCTGTTTTAAAAATAAAAATACAATTTTAGTTTTATTGCAAAATGTCAACACATCATACCTATCAATTTTAATCATTCCATATCAAACGCATATTTTTAGTTCTCAAATCTCTACGAGAATTATAAACAGCAAATTCTTTCGTTTTTCACAATTTCTCGTATTTCTTGTCATCTTCGCTTTCCTTGTCAAGGCTAACTTGTTCCTCTCAGCCAGTATATCACGTTTCTCCCTCTTATTATTATTTTACTACGCATTATTTTATAATAAAACACCTTATGACCCGTATCATCATCATCTTAATCAACAACGCTGTGACAGAGATAAATAAAATGGCGTCTTTTTCTTTTTTTACCTGTGTATAACGCTGTACAACGCTGCCATTTTGCTATTATTTTTACTGCGCTGCTAGCTTTATACTTTCCTATCTAAAGTATTTTCCCCTGTCTCTCCCAAACAAGTTTTTTATCCTCATCATGCTCAAAGGTCTTTTTTTTTACTACAGCATAATAATCATGTTAATGACGGGCTCTTCATTTTTAAAAATTCCGTCTAATTTATTTATGCTAAACCAACAAAAAACTCTGCAAAAAAGAAATGAACCAAAGGAAACCAGTCCTGCTCGAGAAATGTATAAAAGTTGAGTCACATCGCATTAAAAGGGAGGAGGGAAAAGAGATTCTTTATATTTTGCCTATCTCAAAGGTGAAAAACAAGTTGGATTGACTCTACTTGGCAAGCACATAGACAAAAAATTTGCAACTTGATTTTCAAGTTAGTGTCCAAAAATCAGAGAATTTTTTGAATTAGGTAGTGAGAGAATGCACGAAAAAATAATGAGGTCGTCATGTCAACCTCTTAGAATAAAAGAATATGCAGAGGCCAAGCTTTATTTTCCTCAGAAGAGGATAATCTTAAAACCAGATTTGTTTAAAAACTTCCCTTCATTTGAACAAGGAAAAAATGATTTTTAAGGCATTTGGGAGTATTAAGCACTATCTTTATTTTTGCTATACTATAAACAGGCAAAACTTGATCAAGTTAAACCAGTCTGTTTAGTTTCAATCAGAAATCGTCACTTGTTCATGCCAAAAATGAATTTTACCCTTAAACAGAAAGACTTGAAGGGATTTCTTCTTCAAAACAGTTTTTCAAAACTGTAAAAAATCCTTCAATATAATTAAAAATGCTAGATAAATGGGAGGGGACAAATGTAAGGAAGACTTCGTCACTCATTTCATTCACGCGATAGATTTTTGTACTTTGGATGAATAATAATATTAATAATGGACACCTGAGTGAGATCAGGTACTTTTCTTAGATTAAAACTCCTCATCAATATACTAAACCTGTGGTATTTATTATTCGCCAATATTGCAAACATATTCAATAAAAAGGAATCAGGTACTGATGATGATCAGAATGATTTTAGTTGATCTGGTAAAAATGTTTCAAGGACTTTTTTTGTTTAAAAATCATCAAGATCACCATCACAACCACAGGACGCTCTCTCTCTTTAATCGCAAAGAAAACAGGCTTGATTCATTTTTCAAATTATCTTCAGGAAAAAGCTGTTTAATCTGTTCAATTCGAATTTTGAGTTTGTAACAATGTATTTGTAAAATAAACGAAAAGCTTCTTTCACGGCGTTGGTTTCGTGGAGGTCAAAAAATCATGATGATGTTTAAAAAGATCTCTGGCTTGGGTTTTTGTTACGGATGGGGCCACGTTTACATCTAAAAATGCTTTTAAACCCAACTCAAGCGAGACGACAAAGAAAAACGACTTAAATGAGTTTATCCAGCAGTGTTTGCAGATTATTCATGAAATTCAATGATTGAGAGCATGGAAGGGTGACGGTGACATTAGTTTGACCGGTCATATTATATCACCATTACTGTTAAGCCAAAACGTAAACATTTTTATAATTTCGCATTTAAATTAGCAAAGTTATTGAGTATTTAGTAATATCTAATGACTGAGCCAGATTTTGCTATTGTCCAATTTTACTGCTGCAAATAAAAATGCGGCTGCACCTGTGTCTCATTTTTCGTGATAAACACGTACACGTTACAAATTGTAATAGGTTTCAGTTAAAAGGTGATTGAAAGAATAACAAAAATGTACTTTTTCCATTAGACCAGAGGCAGAGATATAACGATGCTGTGATGGAGAGAACCCTACCCAAACCGCAAAAGAGAGTTAATCTGCATTCATTTTAACTCAAGACGGGAATGAAAATGAAGGCTAAAATGTCTACATGATGATGATTTCATGCCAGAGGCTATAAATATAATTTGTAAAAAGAGGTAAAAACGAAGTTAACCAGTTTGGTTCTGCATTTTCTCGACTCTTCTAGGAAAACTCGAATGTAATTCTTATGGAAATTGAGATTTGAGGAAAATATGGAATGAAATGAGCAAAACTAAAGTTATTATGCAAAGGTTTTATATAGCTTACCATCTGAATGTCTCATCGAAGAAGAAGATGAAGCAGAAGAAGAGAAGTTTTCAACTGAAGCGGGATTTGAGTGAAGGAGGGAAGGCACAACTCCTGAAACTACCCCTCCATTCTCATGGTTTCCTTCCATGTCCATGTCCATGTCCACAACGGAAATTTCCGGTGGAGCTGGAGAAGTTGCGGCAGATGCTGCCAAAAGTATTTGCCCCAAGTCCAAATTGTTACTGGAGGCCAAAGAGTCCCTTCCAGGTTGTTGTGGGACGGTGGCAGGAACGCTGCTGTTGCTGTTCCCGCTAGTTCCGTCGCACTTTAACATTTTGTGTAATTCCAACTTGGCAAAAATTTTCTCTCCGTTGAGGGGATCCCGTACTCGGAAATCGTCCTCGGTGAGGGAGCACAATCGTTGGCCGTCAATATTCCAGAGGGCTCGGATTGCTGAGGCTCCGCGCTCGGGAGAGAAACTTGAGAGACTGTAGCTTAGCCAGGATTGCACATCCCCAACCGACCACTGCATGGGGTCTATGAACACAGACAAGATTTTTTAAAAATTCTATTTCAAAATCCTTCTTATAGATAAGCCTTTTCGGCACAAACTCCTTTATTGCGTCACTCTTTTTTACTTCTTCCTCAATTGATTGAACCCACTTTAGTTCAATTTTAATCGAAAACGCTCTACACTTGTTAAATCCGGGTTTCATTCCCCCTACTTACTTTACACATTGCTGAACACAATGACTAATCACTATTCTTCCTCAATTAATTAATTGCTTTCTCACTTCATACATCCAATATATATCCTATTGATAATCTTCCCTCTTCCTCACATTCAAGTTCATCAAGTTCAATTTAAATTGTACATGAAATTGTTGATTATGGAAAAGGACATCGTCATCATCATCGCCATTAAAATCATATTTAATCATTCATTGCGCGTTTTTATCCAGCAGGATGTCCGTCCATCCGTCTCCTGTCCATCATCATTATTTTATTCATAATCATCGTCATCACCGTGATCAGAACCAGATCGGATCACTTCTCCTCCCAACATTAAAAACTGCATCTGGTGAAGAAGACGGATCTCTCTTTTACTTTCTCATCTTATTTTTGGAAATATTTTATAAAAAAACGCAGAAAAATTTACAACAGGTATAAATACAGGGCAAGCTTTAGGTTAAAAGTTTTGACTTTGAGAAACAATAAAAATTATTTTGAGAGGAAAAACTGGAATGGAATTCTAAGAAATTTACACTGGACTTGAATAGAATAAAAATCACGTACAAAAAAACTACAAAAAAGAATAAAAAGATATTCATCTTTTTCTATTCAACTTCACAGTCATAACTTTTCATTTATTTTCAAGACCTGATCTGATTTACATTTAACAATTCGTTAAACAAGTATGGATTTATACGTCAGCGTGATTTAGAAAGAGACAAAGTTAAATCATGATCTAATCACATCACCACAGCATACTCTCCACCACACCTTTTCTCAATAAACTCAATCCAATTGAAAAGAAGTTTTAAATTTTTTGCAAATATTAAAATGGAATTGACTGCTGAAGGTCAAAAGAATAAGATTTTTTTATTAATAAAGATAAGTTTAAGTCTCTTCTCAGGTAACTTTTTAGCTCAGAGGTAGAGACGATGTGAATGACGCTTCAACATGGTCACAGTTTTTTGCATAAAAAATAGCTGATCCACATTCCAATATCAATTCGCAATGAAATATTAAGGAAGAAGTTTAAGATCTCAGTGAGTGGAATGTGAGACTATGCAAAGATGATTTATTTTTATAATTTTTGTGCGTAGATGAAATAGAGCTGAGAAAATGGCCTTGTTGAATCCATTGCATTGTTTGGTAATGATGTTGACTTAAAAAGAAGAGAGAAAAACGTGACTAATTCCATGTAACTTGTGAGGTGGTAGAGGTAGTAAAGCTTATTGCAAAAGTACTTCAAATGAAGCGCAACTCAAATAAAAAGTGAAATCGACATTGTGAATCCTATTGAATATCATCACACATATTGTTTTGTTATTCTAAGAGGAGCCCTTAAATGGCCCGGCTACCATAACCAGAGAGAGAGTCTTTTGGCGAGTACAATGGCCTCTGAGTAAAGTTGATGAGGAAATTAAAAATTGTCTTTTGTGAATGAAGATGAGAAAAAGTATGAATTGATGAATGAATTTTAAGAAGAAGATTAATAATTTTTTAATGAAGTGTAACAAAACTATTTTGGTTATGTTTTGATACATATTTGAAAAGATGAAGCTCACCTGGTGAGATGGCAAGGGTCCTGCAAGTGTTCTGCATATCGGAAATGATTTGTGCGTATGCCAAGTTAAATACAGGCTCGATTTGGTTAAGCTCCAGGGTGGTTCCTCCATTAGAGCCGTCCTACAATGACATAAGACACAAAAATTTAGTTTTAAGAATGAAATCATTTAAGATTTTTCTAATTAATCATTTTATTTTAAGCAAAGGTGGTCTCCCTCACTGTCTGAGTGTCTCATTGAAAAAATAAATAAATGGAGACAGAGGAAAAAGGAGAGATGCGGGGAGCAGAGGGACTCCTCATTAAGTAACAATTGGGGAGATTAGCAAAAGTGAGAAAGGGGAAAGGTGTGTGGCCTTTTTCTCAAGTCATTAGTCATCTTTGTAGAATGGAGAGACTCGAGATTTCTGTGAAGTCATTGTCAATCTTGACCATTTGTTGCGCGACACTTCCTTCCCAACCTCTTGACTTGAGTGTGAGTTGATGCGACAGACCGACACAGGAGGGGAGAGAGAATGAGAGATTCGCACCGAAAGGGATTATCATTAGGATTATTACGTGAGAGAAATAATGGGAGAAAATGACAATGATTTTGTAAAGATGACTTTTTGACATGACTTGTGCATTAAAATCACACCTTTTTCCCAGACAGAACATAATTTTCTGAATGAAGAGAGAAAGATGAGTTATTTTTAGAAAGAATGAATTTTAATTTTTACCATTTGATGTTGTTGATTGGCGTCCAAAATAGGTAAATCCAGCGGCTTGTAGTTGTACTTCTCAAGGAAAGAGTTATCCTCGAGACATTGTCTGATCAATGAAGTGCTTTGCGCTGTTGTAGAACTTTGTTGAGCTTCTGGTTCAATCTTAATCTCAACAGGTGAGTTTACAGCGACAGAAAGCTCAGGAGTGGCGGCTCCAGTTGAGTAAGAACTGATCCCCTCTTCCTTCCCAGACATGAATGGAGACTTGGCTGGAGCACAGTCTGGGGAGAAAGCACGGCTGTGATCAGAGCAAGAAGATGGACTGGCGGCGTAGAAACTGATTTGCTGCCAATTTGCACTCGTCTCCATTCCGCAAAGTGGGGACCAAGCGGAGGAAGAAGGTGAGGGCACTGTGGCCATGTCCTTATCATCGTAAGAGTCTCCCAAAAGGGAAAGATCGAAGGAATCTGCCAAATTTGAGTAGTCCAAGCAGCCATTTCCCCCAATTGATCCAATTTGATTGGGTTGCTGGTGTTGATGATGTGGATGCATGTGTGGTTGCTGTTGAAGATAAGAATAGTGTTGTGGCTGTTGTGGGGCTGCGGCTTGTTGGCCAACTCCAAAGTAATTTGGCGAGGAGCCGTAGTCCGCCGTCATGTACTCTGGCTGAGGACTGAATCCTGCTGATGGAACTGTCTGCTCTTCCATCTTTAACAAAAATAATAAAATAATTATGCCTTTTTGATTTTTAATTGAAAGGAAAGGTCAAAAATCAGCTTAATTTAGTGAAATTATAAAAATATGAAAAATTATATTCAAGTCTTGCTCTTTTCTATTTCAGGGACAATTCCACAATTCAAAAAGCACAGAAAGAAACAAACAAGTGAATAAAATTCAAAGCTAAAGTGTATAGCGACCCTTTCATACAATCACAAACCTTTTTCCATTCAATTTCGATGCAAAAGGTAGAAAAGGCAATAAATTAAATCCTTTTATTATTCCAATTTACTATTATGACTCCAAATGATTATGATTAGTCTCAAGAGTAAAAATATATTCTTTGGTTAAGTGTGAAAGGATTTACGAAGAGAACTCACACTCAATCTCGGCTTCTTCTCAGGTACAACTAACACAAGAGACCGACCTCTGAACGAACCGATCTTGTTTCTTTTGCAATGTGATACCAACTCTTCAACTTGTTAACCTTCCCCCACTTCAAATAAATCTCAAAAAACTATTTTGCCCAGAAATGTTCAAGAGGATTAAAAATAAAACTTGACAAGCAATATTAACAGACTTTAGTTTTAAACTTGAAAAAGGTGAATGAAAAAAGGCAGCGGAATTAACGTGGCAAAAATAAAATTTGTGACTTTTTCCCCTTTTCATAAACCCTTTGTGTGTGGCTGGGAAAAGTCCCATTTCACAACGGCTAAGGCCTCAGTCTTTAGCGTCGGTTTTAAATATTCAACATCTCTTCGCATAACAATAACTCGTCTTTAAATAATGTAATTTAAAAAAATAATTATAATTACAGATGATGATATTGTGTAAGGATTGTGTGCGTGTGATGGTATTTCCCAGAAAGAGAGAGAGTTACAGAATGGCAAAAGTGAAACTTTTCTCGTCATCCCCATTGTCACTTTGCATTGTTGCAAAAAACAAAGTTGGCTAGCTCTGCACTGGCTACTTACAGAATACTGTAATGTACAAAACGTTTTTGCAATCAGATTTTAGATGAAAAATATGCGAATGAAACTTCTCATTCATTGCACGTTTTTGAAGGATAAGTTTACCGTTAGTTTTGCAATTGTGCAAACGACAAGCAAAATTCCAATGAATCATGTAATGATCTGTGGTTTAATAATGAAGAAGAAAAATGATATTTTTAAGTGTGTCAAGTCAACAACGACAATTCTCAGATCTGTTTCAACCAAATATTTTTTGTTAAATGAAAACAATCAGGTCCAGCCGTAATAAAATTTGTTAGTCTGGTCAAGAAATAATTTATTTTTTGTTTCAAATGGAATGGAATGTGGTTTGGAATAAAATCAATAAAAAATTACATGAGATGGGCGTTTGCTTGTATTAAGTTAACAAACATTTTTTGCCAATTATTTATTCCTTATAGTCTGGTCCAGCTCATTTCATAATAGTTTTGAACGGGGTAAAAGCAGACAGTTTACAAAAAACTATTTTATTGTCGTGTCATTATTATTACGTAAGGAGCGCAACCATACTCAAAGAATCTTCCAAAATTGTTCAATAAATTCCAAATAGGTTTCCTTATTTATACTTTAGTAAAAATAGAAGTTCTACAAAGCTTTAATTGACTGCGCCGTTGTTGTGTGAAGTATTTATTAACGCGGAAAGCAAATCTTTGCCTTTTATTACCCCCAACATTATCAAATTATTAAACTATTTTACTGTGTACAACAAAAAAACGTCGAATTCCAATTTCATTGTTAAATATTATCATTTTTCTATATGACTCAGCTTTAAAAATGTTAATATGATTGGCCACTAGTTATTAGTAGCATTTAAAGAAAAAAACTTTCAAATGACTCATTCATAGCTAGTAAAGCAATTAAAGTACCCCAAACCCCCTCCTTATTCAAAATAATAAAAGGAACAACGCAGGGCTTTCCCATTTGGCAAACGTTTTTAATGATTACTTACGGTTATTATTACGTAGTAAAATGTACAAGTATGAACATTGTAGTTTGTTAAAAAGTATCTGTTAAGGATACTAACATATTTATGTTAATTTGAATATCATTCAATCGTTTACAACAAAAGGGGAAAATTTGTTTTGCAATACTTTGTTTGCAAATATTTACAAAGCTCACATCCCTTTTTAAGAAGTATAACCCATTTCATGTTAGTTAATTAAAGGGGGAGCCATAAAGAGCTCTCTGCGCCGATGCGTTGTGGTTTTTCCACGGAAAAGAGAGTTTTTGCCACAACTCTCAGCAAATTCAACAGTGTTCATACACATGTCATTTTGCAAGTGATTAATCATTATTAATCACCACGTAATATGAATTTTATAGGATCAGTAGAAGCAGAATAATATTATATTGAAAATCATGCTAGATTATATAAATCTGGACTATTAAAACAGCTATCATAGAAGCGAATGATTTAATCATCACGTCTCTTCAAAACCATATTTTAACCAAACTTGCCAATTAGTTTTAATAATACTAAAAATTCAAACTGGGCTGATCAATGTTGAAGTGGAAGATTTTTTTAGAGACCACAATTAATGCTGCAAACAACGCAATTATAATACGTAATGAACCCAAAACCTTATATAAAAAATATTCGTTATACTTTACAAGCTTTTAATCTAAAATGCACCAGATTAAATACGCGTTTATGTAATTATTAAAATAGAACATTTAGTTAAGCTTGTGATTAAGATAAAAAGTGAATTAAGTGGATACTTGTTTAAAGTTATAAAAAAACAGTATCAAAGGTGGTTACACTTTTCCTAACAAATAAAACAAGCATAAAATTTATTTCAATTCGAATGACGTCAACCAACATCTCTCGTTTTCATTTTCAGTTCACCCACCAACAAAACTGCAACCACCACACACACAATCTCTGCCACCTCCCTTTTATAAATATTTTACAATGTTTTAAACTAACAGATCTAACTGAAAATAAATTCTGCTCTTGTTGCTAGATTCATTTTCCATTCTCTGTTTCACATTCAAAGCCTTCCAAAAGCTTTAAAATGTATTTTGTTGACGAATAATAAATAATTTTAAACACCATTTAATATTCTTTATAACTGAATGGTTATTATTCTATCTTATGTCTATGATAATTATCTCCGTCATTACGGCATTCATAATCATCCATAGTTTTATTATTCTGCACGTAGCCAAGTTTGAGTATTTAACCTAATCAATGTTACACAATTCTTTTAGTATTTTCTTTTGAAAGGAAAAGGCTAAGCTTGAATGAATCCAAAATTCCAAAGGTGTTTAGAATAAAATGTAAAATGAACACAAGATAGGTTTAGAGAGAGCGTTAAGTTGATGATGATAACGATGGTAAAAAACATTATTGCCATTTCGTCTCGTACCTCAAACAACGTAGCAAAACTATTTACACAGCAGAAACAATATTACCTGCGCTCAAGCAACAACTTTCTATTTTTTACTTTGGGGACTGCCTATGAAGAGCTCTTTTGCTATATCTTTGATGAAAAAATGTGAATTGAATTTTCATATTCTGCTTTTAAATTGTAACAAGGCTTACATACAAGATTGAAGATTATTAAAGAACGTGATAGTGATGACGAGGGGTGGAGGGAGGTGGTGACGATGAAGCTAAATATCAATTTTGAGACAGATCAGAATATGTAGATTTTGCTTCTGTATGAAGAAGAGGTAAAAAATAATCTTAGACTCTGCAAACAGACAGAGATTAAGGATTAAAGGCGAGGCTGATTTGGAAAAGTGGTGCAGTTTATCTCCAGTTTGTACTTCTTTTGATAAATTTTAAAATCTGAATGACTCCGTACATGATTTCAGATTATTGAATATCGCTTTATCTACAATTATCCAGGCTTAGATAATTACGTAATGATTTTGATGGTAGTTTAGGTACTTTGCTAACTTACATAATAATGATTCATATTATTTAAATGAATGGATTGAGCAGACTTTTTCTGGAGAATAATTTTGTTACAGCAAAACTACGCTGTGAGTGAATAAGACAAAAAATATCAAGGCCAATAGTATGAAAATTGAAATGGGTTGACTTTGGAACTTGTATTGAACAAAAAATCTGTCTTTGAATAGATTTTTTGATCTAATTTTGAGTTGGGCAAGCAATGCTTTTAAAGGTAAAATGGTGTGGTAGGGATGAGGAATCAAGTGAAGCGTGAAAGTGACCGCCAGAGAAGAGGTGGAGAAGATGTGAAATGGACGGACACCTTTCTTGCAAAAATTGTAGACAAAGTTTTTGTAACATTTCCCCCACATTATGAAACCCTTTTTTCTATTCAGTAAGGCATGAAAGGGAAACGTTAAAGATTTCTTTTGTCCAAGTCTAAATTTAGAAGGTATTAAAAAACAATCCGCCTAATATGCTATTGTAACAATAACAATGTCAAAAACTATTTTGATTTATATTGAAGATAATCAGAGCAAAAGTTTTTCCCTTTCAACTAATAAAAAATATTTGACTTTCTGACTTACTAACTTACCCAGCTTATTCAACTCTTAAATTATCTTCCTACATCATAAGTACATAACTGCAGCAACCTCGTAAAATACTCAGTTAAGGAGAAACGAACAGATTTTTACCATGAATGGAAATACTGTAGGAAGAGCAACAGATCATCATTAACAGAATTAGAATCATCGTCATTTTCTTTCTTTTAATAATCATCGGAGAAAAACTCATTTTCAGTTGTCAATTTTGACAATCTTAAAGAAAAGGTGTCATCATCATGACGAATGACGAAAGAAAGCAGCCATTCTCATTCCAATCACATTTTTTCCTTTGTTCCATTACTATTCAAAATTTGCTTTGGTTGATTGCTTCTTTTTGGAGAGAATGGAAAGGAATTATTTCCAGTCGATTAGAGAAAAAGAAGAAATATGCTTAAGCCTTACATTTTCCTGAATAATTACATTTTCTTTTGAGATTATTGCAAGTGGAATGTATGGGAAATGAACAAAGTTAAATTAGATGCCTTTTGATACATTTGATTGACAATTTCTTTCAATAAAAACTATATTGACAATTGAAAAGAATGGGAGTTGAAAGAATAATTTTTATTCTATGAGGTTTGATCCGTGCGACAGCTGCTGCGGATGCTATTTATTATTTCCATCTCTCGTTAATTTTTATTAGAAAGGATGTTTTGTTATTATCTACATTCATTACCTAATCATTACATTTTGTTATCTTAAGCAGACGTGGCGCAACCAAATCAATTCTCTCTGACCATCGTTAAAAAATACGATCAGGCCATGCGACCCCAGTTTACCCGAAGAAATATCTTCAAGTTTAAACAATGAATGAAATGAACTTTGTCCTAAGAAAATGAATGGGTTACCCTGTTAAAAGTTCAAGAAATAACTTTAGGTAATTACTTATGGGGTAATTAGGTGTTTATAGTGTTTAACTTAAAGTCACGTTGTGCAAACAAGAGTTAAGAAAGTCACAAACTTTTAATAAACAAAGACATTCTTTCAAAGATATTCAAATTCTCTCAACTAATAACTTGAGTTTTCATTTTTGCAGCTAGTCAGCATTTTTAAAAAAGATTGAAGAGATACGATAAGAAAGGTGACAGGTCAAACTAAACTTTGCCAAATGGAAATCTCAACTTGAATCTATTTTTGAAAGAGAGCAAACTGGCGGCCATGCATCCAGAGCATGCAAATAAAAAGCAGATCATATTTTAAAGCTTCAACAAGAAATTGAAGGGGGTATTTTTACATTTTACTATCAAAACTTTGCAAGTCAACTCTCAGCATCTTATGCAAAAAGGCAGAGCAAGGAATACAAAAAATATTATGTATTATTTTTTTGTTTGAGAGACGTTGTTGATGGGGAATTTTCATCCCCTCCAGCACTTTTTGGCCTAGAATAATGATAAGAGCATGAGGAGAGTAAGTAAAAAATGCTACATAGTTTTAACCCATCAGAATAATCACGACGGTGGTAGTAAGCTGATGATTTACGCCTACCCGTCAACATCATCTTTATAGTACCTTTCGCAAGCTTCATCTTCGGTAGAATTAAAGAGTCAACAAGAAATCTGTACAATGATGCAGCTTTTAAACAGTACCAGATCAGTAAAACTTGTTGCAAAGGCAAAAACTAGCCTGACAACTTTTTCATATTCCCCTGCTTTGCAAAACATCTCTCTTTTTTAATATCTTGAAATTCAGATTGAGATGAGGGATAGAAAGACCACTATCAACATTATTTGCATTTTTGCATTGTTGCAGAAAAAATACATTGCGTTGTATTAGAATATATGAAGAAGATGTTGATAAAGACGTGGTGGATCGAGGGATAAAAATGTTTTCTTCATTAAAGCTTATTTTTACATTGCTCAGCCTTGTTTAGACTTTTTAGGCTTTGTCATGTTCTCAAACAGATTTCTCTTTTTTAAGAGGATGATGATGATTGCAATTGTTATGATGGTGACCCCAGTGCTACGTTAACAAAATATGTTTTTGTGCAATTATCTAGTTGAAGGGAAATCTCTCGAATTTGTTTTCTTCCTACTGGGAGTAATTTAATGGAAGGGACACTTTAACTACTGAAAAGGGAGGGTTGACAGCCCTTTTTATGGAGGTGGAGAGAAAACAGAAAGGAATTTTGTTTTTAAAAACTTTGATTTAACTGCTTTGTTTTTAAATAATGATATTTTTTAAAAAGGGTTCAGGATAAGGAGGGGATGAAATGATTTTTTACTGTTTCACTCCCTACAAGTAAAGATTGGGTGGAGAAGGGAAAAGTATGAGAGAAAAAAAACCTGATTTTATTACTGTAAAAATTGGCCCTATCATCATCGTCAAGTTAAAAGAAGCCTTAAAATACAAACCGAACCAAAAGGGTAATCAAATGTATAAAACCCGATAGCAGTTGCAAAAACGTTATAATCCTGCTTTACCCTAATTCAATATTATTATGCAGAGTTGTTACTCATTTGGTAATAATGAAAAGAACTGTATCTGTATTCTCCTCCTCTTTTTTCATTGTCCCTTATTAACTTTGAACTTTTTAAAAATATGCTAATGAACAGAAAATTCTCTTATTGTTATCGAATGGCAATAAAATAAACTAGGGTAAAAAAAACTGCAATTTTGTGGAATTTTATAATCTTACAAGCAAATGAGAAGCGAACATTTAAACAATTTCTTACCTTTATGTTAACCTTCAAGTAGTCCCTGTTAAAAGATCCCGTGGAATGCATTTTGTACGATTCCTCTCCACTTCACAAGTTTAAAATGTTTATAAAACTGTTCTCCAGCTCACTTCCAAACTGTTTACAATGTCCAGCTTATCTTCTGATAAGATTACAAAGAACACGAAAAGTTCACTTGAAATGCGTTTTTCATGCTCTTGTATGAGCTCGTGTGTGTGTCGCAGGCTGTGTGGCTTGTTCAACAGTTGCTCACTGACTGATCCACTCCTTCACCTTTCCCTATCTCCCAATCCTTCTCCATCGAAACGCGCTTGAGTAAAATGGCGAGATAGAGACGTAGAATAGCTTTGAATAACTTGCTTATTTCAGTGAGGTACCTACTTGAGCACAACTTCTTAAGTTAACAAAGCTTTAATATTACCAGTAATTGCATGTAAGCAGCTTCAAATTTAAGCTTTAGCCGTATTATTCCACTCAGGCAAGTTTTTATATGCCTTTTTGTAGCATGAAGCGAAATGTAGTCGTGATGGTGAATTTGATTATGATGATGATAGAATTCATAGAATGGTCTCTCTTTCAATAAAAAGAGTGTCATTTCTTTTCACGTATAAAATGTCACTATTCTTCATTCCTTTTTTCTTCATTGTTTTTTTTTTTGCAATATTTAATCAATCATATTATCAAAAGTGATTGGAAATTGGACAAGTTTAAGTCTAAAACTTTTTTTAAAGCAATGTGAGAGCTTCGAAGGTATAAGTAATCATTGTAATCAGTGGATTAGTAGAGGGATTTGCAGGATGACGATGATGCGTTGGTCGATATTGTTGTTTACCAAAAAAATATGTTTTTCACTGTAGTGGATGCAGCTCCTGACCCACTTTTCTAATCCTCATAAACGTCAGTAATAAACACGGACCTACGCAACTAAAACATGGAAACTGAAATTAATTTACAAAAACAAAACCGTTTTGATGAATATGAAAACGTCCAAAGCAACATCGAAATGGTTAATTGATAAGCAATAGAAATTTTACAATGATGAAGCGAGAAAGGAATCCCTCCGCTTTAAAGCCGCACCGACTCGCTGGGGGAATAGGCTCGTGCTCAAAGTTATAACTTCCCCAAGGGAGCCAGAAATGGAGGGGAAAAGGTGTATAATTGGGTAATATATCCGTCTCTTTACCGCATCTCACTTAAAAACCTTTTTCTTCTCTTCCCAATTCCCTGCCGCAATGCAATAACAACAACAGCTCACAAATCATCATCAAAAAAAAGCAGAAAATGACAAACACGGATAAGAAAATTTAATTTAAAAGCTCGTAAAAATTGGAGGAGGAAGTGGCTCATCAATCACCACTACCGAAAGGAACAGGTAATAAAAATAAAAAGGCGGCATCTCTCATCTCATCTCTCGAAAACAATTAAGAGAGGATCTTTGCTGATCATCTGAATCGTTTTTGAACTTGTTTCTTATTCTTGATAAAATAATAAAGATGGGACAAAAACAGACTAATTTATGGTTGACGGGCGTTCCTTCTAATCAAAATCACAGTTCACCAATCCAACTTTTGTTTTCTGCGTGGAAAGGAAGCAAAAGGGGCTCCCTTCGGGGTTTTGCGCGTGGCCTAAGAAAAAGAAGTGATTTACAAAAGACTTAAGTCTAATAAAAACAGTGGCGGTGATGGTGGTGGGATTGATTCTTTTCATTCTGATTCAATCTTGTTCCTCTTTTTCCCTTCCGCTTTTACATTTTGCGGCTTCTCTCGATATAGTAATAAAAGTTAAAAGTTAGACAAAAAGAGATGATGAGAAAACAAAAGGGGATGAAATGAGTTGTGTTGTAATAAAATATTTGAAAAAGAAAGATCTGGAAAGTAATGGTTTAATGATTGACGACGAAGAGGTAAATCATTTTTGATGTTTCTTCTTCTCCCTTTTGTTTGTCGCATTGGGAACCACTCTTCGAACCTTCATTGCTTAAAAAAACATCGATTGACATGGATTTCCCCGCTAAAAGTTGTCTACCAGCCAGAGACACAGAGAAAGGCATGATCAAGTCGATTTTTAAGATTTATTTTTATCGGTTTTTACAGAATTTGAGAAAAATGCAGTGAAGCGATGAAATAGAAAAAATTGGGGAATTTTATTAGAAAAAGTGAAATGAAGATGGATGAGAATGCCAACAGCAAGAAAGATAAAATTGGTATAATATAGAGCTTGTAAAAATTATTTACCAAAACACAACAGGTTTAGTTCTTTTAGCATGGCTATTCCATGAAAACTTTTATTTTTCTCACGATAATTAAGCGTGACGAATAAAGATAGTTTATAAGAGGAAGGTAGTTGTGTATGAAAAACTACGTAATAATCTCAAGAATACGTGAATCCAATCTAATGCCCGGCTGTGTTATTTTTTTAAATCTGCGCAATTTTTAAGTTGACTAAGCGAGTTTTCTTCAGAAATGTGCGCTGTTGTCGTCAATGGACTTCTCGTTAAAGAAAATTGTAGAAATCTGAGGGAGAGCAAGGCAAGGTCAGCATTGGAAAATAAAGAAAGGGAAAATAATAGCAAATCTGGTTTTCTTTAAATAGCTTTCCCAGATATTGCATTGCACAATTAAAAAGGAAAATGCTATTTTATTTGTGTTGTTCTTCATCTCTATTCTAAATCATGTCTGGATTTTTATTATAAAGGAAAATTATTAGTTCTGAGAAGACGGGAAGCAAGCAACCATGAAAATTCTAAGAAGGAAGGAAGAAATTCAGAAAATAAAAAAATTCTGGAGTGGATTCAAATGAGTAAAAAAATGCGCATTTAGCACGCGAAGATATGTCATTAGCTTGGAAGAAGAATTCAGTTAGCAACAATGAAATATAATATCAACTATGAGGAATACACTTCCATTTGCCTTTACTGTTTCTACCCAAAAAAATTCTATGAAAGGATTTTGATAAGATCAGTTTTTTATTCTTTTGTTTGCAACCTTCACTTAAATAAAATGTGGTCTAATTATAACCACAGATAAACTCAAATATGACTGGATTACAATAATATCGTAGGATTTTTTTGCAGAGATTAGCCGAATTAAAGACATAACCTTAGCCAAGGTGATCTATTATAACCAGGCTTGTTTCCAGGACTAAACCTCTTAAATAATCCTAATCTGCGATGGACATCATTAGGATAGTTTAGTGTCAGTACGTCAATCAATCTCGTTTTTAGAACAAGGTCGTGAATTCGGAATAAATTTGGCGTTTTTTACAATAAAGTATTTAAAAAATATCCTTCAAGTTGATAGGCAAGGCAAATAATCTGCTCCAGTCATAAATTCTATTATCAATGTGTAAATACATGAATGCAAATATGCAAATCACATTCCATGAATTTTTTGCAACTTTTATTATTTTTATTTTCTTAAATAATTTTACTATTAATTTGTATAGTACAATAATCTTTTAGCAATAGAATAATAATAATTTTGAAAATAGTTTACTATATAATAACATTTCTATATGATCGTTGTAATTAAATGTAATTCAATAATTTTAACAGTAGTTGCTGCAGCATCGTCACCATCAGTAAATATAATGATAAAATAGATATTCACAAAAGACACAGTATCATCGCTTTTTAAATGTAATTACTACTCTCGTATTTCCTTTCTTTATTATCAACTGCGCTTTTGGCAACTAAATTTGTTACCAGCATTTGATCAGACAATTGATCATCTTTCTTTTTAGTTGTCCATTTCCTTCACCTCGTCTCGTAGTTTTCATTAATTATAAATTAAGACTAAACCTCTTGCAAAGCCAATTAACTTGATTTAGAAAAACGACTATAACGATAAGACTAAAAACATTTTAGGACTTGTTTTTGACATTTAAACTGATTTTAAAGGTGTAGGTGCAAATTTCTTCGTATAAGTTTTTTCAAAGTCTTATTGTCTCGTAAAAATTCATTTTGTTTAACACCACCATTTCCTTCTTACATTTAAGTATTTACTAAATTCAAACTTTTATTTACCTGATTCCCGACAATTCTGTTTTTATTTTTATCGTATAATTATTCTTTTGACCTTAAATAATAAAAACTTGATGTAAAAATAGTTTTTTGCTACCTTTCTTCCTAGATTGTATAAAATACTGCTCATTTTTTACGTTTTCTTGTTTTATTCTTAAATATAAACTAAATATAAATCCCTTTCATTTTATTGCTGTATTGATAAATAGAAGTAGTGTGAGCAATCAATCAAAAACGGTAGTCAATCAACGTAAAAAATTAAATTGCATAAAAAATAATACTCCAGAAAACGATTGTGCAACCTGTGCATTGCCTCCAAAACCATATAGCCTCAGATATATATTTGTTGTTACTGATATACATCCGTTAAATTATCTTCAGTTAAATATTATTGCGAGGTGTTGCCCATTTCCCGTAAAATAACTTTTTGATCATTCCGTTATCGTTGCCAGCAAACAATTCAAAAAATACTATTAAATCGTTTTTGTATTATAAAATGTAATTTGCAATATTTTAGCACCCAAAAGAAAGCATAGAAAACACCAAAGAGTACAATTACACCAACTTTCATTAAAAACAATCCTCAAAGTAAAATAGTCACCAAATAATCTGTGTAATAATATATCTGACCAAAAATCTGAACCATTATTATTCAAAAACTCTTAATTCACATGACTCACAAAATATTATCAAAAAAATAAAATATTTAAGAAGTTTAAAACGAAAAAATATAGAATCTTTTAAGAAGAATCAGAGGAAATTCCTGTTTTCTACACTTTTCTCTTTTTTAACCTTTTTGGAAATATCTAATTCCAGAGAAAGCAGGTATTTAAGTATATTTCGTTATTAAATTACAGCAATGTTTAAGTACTTTTTTAAGATAGTTTTTTTACAACAATCCACCTAGCATAAAATGATAGCAGTTTAAAATTTATAATTTGTAATATTTAGCACAAAAAATGAATTGATTCGTTTAAGTAGCACGTTTTTTCCCTTTCTTCTTTAACTTTTTTATTTTCTACTGGAATGAATAAAATCCTCTTCGTTATATAATAAAATTATTTAATAGTCAATTTTATAAGTATAAATCCGTTTCGCTAAATTGATTTTTTATTATTGAAGCTTATTTGCACGACGTGCTTGATTCTTCTTCGCCTTCAGCCACATTTGTAGAATTGTCCTGTAACTAACTTGGGAAAGGTAGTTGGGGAAGAAGAATTGACCCCAGCTAATTCCAAAAAGCTGTAAAATAAACATTTTTAGTATTAAATATACAATAAAATACATAATTTTAATAAAATTGATATATTTTACCATAACACGATGAGGGGGATAAGCAGCAGAGCGGGATTGAAGTCCGATGGTTTGAAGGGCAACCTTGGCGTATTCACTGGCAGAGGGGGCGGTGTAAGAAGAGATTCGAATCCTACTCATGTTTGTTGCGACGTAGCCGGGAAGCAAGCTTTGGACGATGATCCCCTTGTCAGCATATTCCGTTACCAAATCACGAGTCAGTTTATCCATGAAAGACTGTAAATCATAGTTAAATATACAAAGTTAGCCAACATTCAATATTTAAATAGTTTTGTTTAATTTTTAAATATTCAACTCACTTTTGAAGCTCCATACAAGCACATGAGTGGGGTCGGTGCGACAGCAGCAATGGAGGCAATATTGACGACAACTCCCTTCCTCCTCTCCACCATTTGTGGCATGACAACCCTCATCATCATAGTGACGGACATGATGTTGCAGAAGATCATGTCTTGACACAACTTGTCCCCATTGGGCATATCCAAGAAGTATTCTGGGTAGGGATAAGCCATTCCTACGTTGTTGATAAGAGTGCCAATCTCCAGCCCTTCGATTTCCTTTCGAATCCGCTCATAAATCTCCACTCCTTGCGTGAAATCAATCGCAATCACTTTCGTCTTCACCCCGAACTCGTCTTCAATCTCTTTTGCTACCTTTTGTAGCTTATCAATGGAACGACTGATGAGGATTACGTCAATGCCCAAACGGGCCATTTCCTCTGCGTACGCCTTGCCAATACCATCCGTGGCTCCTGTGATTACTATAGGAAGAAAATCAAAATTGTTTTATAATTGTAATCATTTTATAAAATTTTAATAAGTGACCTTGGCCCAATTATATCAATTTTTAACAAAAGGTTTTTCTTTTTCCTGTAAAAACCTGCAATTTGGAACATTTTTTGTGCAGCATAATCATCATCACATTAAACGGCTCAGTTAAGCACGCGCATATCCTATTTTGTAAGTAATCAGCTAAATCATGGCCAAGGACATTGCACAATATTGATAAGTAGATAACTCAAGAAACCGTTCTACAAGTTTGATCAGTCATCATTGTTCTTCCTCAACGTCAATATTCCCACAGATTTTGCATTTTTTAACCATCTTCTTCCTTTTTGACTATTCTTAATCATCAAGCTTTCAATAAGACTTTATTATTTGGTCTGTTGACTTTCTTGATGATGAAAAATATGACCAAACAATGCCAAAATCTACGCCAGTTAAATGGTGAACGCCAAGGAGAATAAAAACTTGAATAGATCAACCCAATTGAGATTAGCCACAAAAAGTAGCAGTGAAGGGGTCACTATTCCCATCATCGTCATCTCCTAAGAAAAGCTTTTAACCTAACAAACAACGAAAAACCTTCAAGAAATCCCTTTCTTGCCTTTTACTAGAAAGACAAGCCACAAAATATTACGTAGATTATCAACATTAAAGAAAAACCAATATTGTTCTCTCTCATTGTTAAAGTAATTATTTGCAATATTCATGAAGATTTATTTACCAAAGATGATTAACTACGTAAGTAAACGAGGAAAAGCCTAAAACATCATCTTTGATTTACTAGCTCAGTGTCCGTCATCATTCTGCTCATTCATTTGACCAGAGAGACAAGCTAGTATTACGTAGTATTATTACAACGCAATAATAACTTTTTACGCAATCTGAAGTCCAATTGAGCTAGAGGCTACTATTACTGATGGAAATGATATTAACGAGCATTCTATGAAACTTGAATGAAACAATGGAGATTTGCTAAACCTTGCTAAAAACTTTATTTGTTATCTCTGCAAGCACTTTTAGCTACAGAAATTAACATGTCAATTGTGATTATTATGCTAACTTGGATTTGCACACTTCTAGAAAATAAATGCTGAAATTAAGTGAATGTGACATGTTATCCATTTGATTTAAGTATTACTTCATCTTTTTTACTCTACTTTTTACGCTAAGTTTATCATCGCATTTATCATTACTATCATCAACTATTTTTTGCAAAATGTCTGAATCATAGGATTGAACCTTACGATGTAAAACTAGAAAACTTGAATTCGATACAGTGAATAGAAGCGTACATGGGAAATCCCAGTTCTTCTCTAACCAACAAAAAATAGATTAGTCCAGTATCAAAAAATATTGTTTTGACTGGAAACCAACAATTATGAATGTTCTGAGGTTTTCTATTTTACCAGACCCATTAAACCCAATTTCGAAAGATTCTTTCGTTTTCTACACATGATTGAAACCATTCGTCCCTTGATGATAGTTTCAAAGGGCCCCAACGTTATGTCTTTCTTCCCTTAAGAATTGTGGGTACAGTTTACTCACTTGAGTGAATTAATTCAAAAACTTTTGTAAATCTTCACATTTTCTTTTTTACATAGCTAAGTTGACGATTTAAGAATCAGACCGTGTCATTTTTTGTTTTACGTGTGTGGCTATGAATAGGTTTTTTAGAGAGATCTGTTGCATTGTTGAAAGAGTGATTTTTGAGCTTATTTTGTCTTTTTGTTATTTTCTTTATTTTATCGTGTGATCTTTTCCTGTCAAATTATTAAAGAAATTTAAAGTGATTTTCACTTTTTAAAAACAAAAGGGTTATTTTCATTTCTCCCCTTTGAGTTAGAAAGTTCTATGTAATTCATCTGAACAGATTTGCAATAAATAAGGAAATTAAAGTTTTAAACAATCATCAAAATATAAAGGGAATAAGAAAAAAGTTTTCTTTGATGACATACGAAATGACTACATGAGCAATTACAATCGTAATTATTTAAACTCATCCATCCAACAAACAACACTTTTGAAAATTTTTTAAATCTGCATAAAATTTGCTGGTTTTATTGGTCTCAGGTACAATTCCAATTATAATTACAAATGCTATCTAGGAATCAGTATTAAAATAGTAATTTTACTCAAAATCCAATTATAAAAGCTTTGCATAAATCAAGATTAAAAAGTTTTTGTGCCAAGTGCCACCACAAAAATGTAAAAATTAGCCAAATCTTATATGATTCATATCACACGTATTATCTCTTAGCCAAGTAGTCATTCGCTTATCCAAAAGCAACATCAGCCGTTACAGCGTCACCGTTAAACAACGGTCAAGAATAAGAGGCCATGGATAATCAAATGAAGTTGGGCTAGGGATGCTAACATTGATGATGGTGAGTGCATAGTTATGAACAGATTGAGAATTGAGTTCAAGTAACAAGATTCCCTTCCAATGATTTAGAAGGCAAAAGACTCTCCTTTCTGTATCAAGTGCATGGCAGAGCTTGGCACTTCTCTAAACGTTGGAATTAAATGGAGAGCACATTTTTGGAGCTATTTTTTATTATCTGTCAAACGAAGCCAAGTCAAAACGTCAAAATGGAAGAGTCAATGCCAACAACTCTCTCAACAACTGCAGATGCAAACAGACAAAGAATGGATAGGCATTCTAGAACAAATTAAAATATTATGTCACGTTTCACAGAACTCCAACATGCTTTGCTGAGTCATCAGAAAATATCAAGGAGCAATCATAATCGTCATCATAAACTAGAAAACTAGTAGTCATAGTTTAATGCAAACCCAATTTAATCAATCTCGCTTCTTAGACCTGAAAATGATGAATTGACAAGAACGTGCGGCGGGAATTATTAGTAAATAACTTTTGACTTCTTTTTTAAGTCGGAGAGTATGATGATCCAAAAACTGCCCTCGTGTGAACTTTCCGGGAAGAAAGGGTGCAATTCATAAGGGGAAGAAGCCACATGGAAAATTACATTTCATTCATTCATTTCATGACATTTTAAAGCATTTTTTTGTTTAGTTTTTTCAAGCCATTGTTTATTCAGGATTATCGTGGGACTGTCCCGTGGAACTGGCTTAGAAGAAGTGTCATTGACGTTTTCATTCAAACTGACAAGAAATTTCTTAAACTCTATAAATACAGCTGCACCTAGTTTTGAAGTATTTTTAACTTTGTTTCAAAATACGTTTCAATAATAACTATTTTTATAAGTTTAATTTTAAAACCTGCCAATTAAATGATAAAATTACTCTTTCCAAACTAAGGAAAGGCGGTACTCCTCCACTCTTTTACATTTGTCGTATAATTTAAGTCATTAAACGGTTAGTGCATAACCATTGGAATTAAATAATGGCTACTGCAAATGAAAATACGCAATGAGAAACATCATTACTACAATATAATGATAGATTTAACTGTCCAGGCTAAAAAACAGAAATACTAAATGAGAAAAATTACTCATAGCATTTAAGGTCATGTAAAACTTCATTAAAATAATGGAATTGCCGGCGTGTGCTTGACTTTTGAACTTGGACAAATTAATTAAGCCTCTCTGCTTGCATGTTCTAGTTATTAACAAATATTTGTTCAAGTCTGTGAGAAATCTTTACAGGATTTTCTCATAATCATTGTTAATGAATACTTGAAAGCTTACACCAAACAAATTAATACTTTGTATTTATCCTGTACAAGAATCATCGGCTTGTTACTGACAAAAACACGTGTACTTTTCTGGAATATGCTGCAAACCAGCAATAATCATAAGATTACTTATCTTTAAAAAACTCACAGGAAATTAAATAAAACCTGGTAATTATTACTAGCTGAACGCAGTGAAGCTAGTATAGGTTTGGCTTTGATGGTCTGTCTGTCCGTCCGTCCGTCCGTCTGTCTGTGGGTGCGATAACTCA
>JAANSO010000089.1:0-79539 GCA_036507315.1 Lepidocyrtus fimetarius
AGTTTCATTCTAGTATGAAGCTTCAGCAGTTGAAGTCTATTGAGATTTGGGGGTATAACGGGTTTTACAACTTTTTACATGACTTGAGGACTCTGAGGAAAGCGGATGTTGGGGTTTTGGATTTGAACGGAGTGTATGAAAAGACAAGGGATTGGTTTGCGCTGGAGAGCTTCCCAAACGTTGAGATTAACATCTTCTCAAGGAATGACTTCTTCCAGAGGGTTAATCAAGGACCTATTGTTCCTGATTTGTGAAGATTGAGAAAAATGAAGATTTTAAAGTTTTACGAAGCTTAAAGTTTATTTTATGTAAAAAACTTAATTATTTAACACAAATTGTAACGTGTCATCATCAGTATGAATGATAAATATTCTTCAGCAATTTAGTTCAATGCGTCTTTTAATTGTTGATTGTATGAATAGTTACTAGAATAATGCATTTAAGTAGAGTTAAGGAAAAGTTCTCATAATGGCCCATTATTCCATAAATGAATGCATAAAATTATCTGCGGTTTGGATTTTGTCATCTCTCCGTTTTGTACAGGATGTTATTAAGTTGCGGTTACAAAGTTAATTTAATCCTTGAGTCTTTAAATGGGACCTGGAAATGGAATATTATCTAAAACATCAAACCTGCCTGGATTTTAAAATAACGTTGCATTTACAAGATTTAACCAACTTTAACCATTTCCTAGTCAGGTACGGCATAAGTTTAAAATGCTCAATTGTATAAAAACACAGGAAGTATTAAAATGAATGGGATTCTACCGCAAACTACGTGAATTGCGTGATTATTATTTGTAGAATCTACGCACAATATTAGAGGATGCCAATGTTGAATGTGCCATTTAAAAAGTATAGCCGATACAGGAAATAATTTTTGAATTGTGTCAATATCAGTACCTTCCAGCCCTATTTTTCTACATAATTATTAAACTACCTTTTTTATTTGAGCTCCTGCCAATAACTTGAATGACAGACGAGAATTTGTAAAACGCCCTTTTTTATTCATCGTAAAATAATTCTTACGTCATAATCGTCATTCACAGAAACCGCAAAAATGTGGGATATGACGCGTTGATAAGCTCGTAGCTTCATAGAATTACATAACGTCTTATCATGTATGCCACACACATTGTATGAAAGCTTTTAAATAGGAGGAGGGGAGAATGGCGCCCATTGAAAGGAATTTCTGCGTGTCATATTTTATTTATTATTGAGATAAATAAAATTATTTTCTATTACTTGGATTAGAAATTGTAACGGCAGAGGCAGTTACAGCAACATAATCCCCTCCCAATACTCCCCTTATAAAGTCTAGCTGGTACAATAATAAAAATGACATTTTTATTGTACATTCTTCAGAATTGTGATGAAATGTGTAATCAACAAACGATATAAATAACTCTAGACTTCTCTAGAATTACGTAAACTGACCTCAATGACCCTAATTAAAAGGGAAATGCGCGGTAATGAATCTTCATTTCATAAGAATAACTCTCAATTCTCCTTTGTACGAAAATATTTCATTCTAAGGTCTTTTTCTTAATTATAATTTGCGAATATTTCCGGAAAAACAAATTCATTTTGAACTAGCAAATAGATTGATGATTATTATGCAAATGAAGGTGAAAAATTAGATCATATTTAAAGATACAGCAACTAACTTTTGATAACAATTAGGATTGTTGTTGATCTAGTTGGCTCGTATGATGTATTATTACATTTTGTCTTCCGCGTCCATTGTTTGATAACCACTTTGTAAATGCTTATCAACTAGTTGAAATAATGAACTTGCAAGGTGTTATCATCATATTCAACAGATCTATTTAAGCACATGTTTATAAATTGCATTGATAACTTCATCAATAATTTACTGTTTTTAATTAACTGTTAATTAACTGAAATATCCTTGGTCGTATTTAAATTCTGTTGCTAATCATTCGCCAGCGCTGTGTCGTATCGCGTCACCGCGTCATAATCTGTCAGTGTCATCATTTAGTATCGATTTTGTTGAAAATACTTGAATGGTTTAAAAAAGCGTCGCCACCACGTACCGAGGAAAATCTGCGTCAAAAATTTTACGCTGGTAGAAATACGTGACCATTATTGAAATTTAAGATAATTACACGATATAAAAAAGACCTTTCCTTGACAGTAAACTTTTCTTATATGCTGTCATTGTAAATGTGGCTGATGAAGGATCAGATCCTTCAAATCACGCAAATCAGTTTTGCAATATTTTTAGCTTTTAAAGTTGGCGTTTTTGCGTGTCCATTCCATTCTGTTTCTGCTTGCCAAATAGCAATTTGGATATTTGATAGACCCAGAAAAAATGTGGCTAGTCCAAGACGTTACCAATTTGAAAGGAAGTCGAAGATTATCAAATGGTAGAAATTAATTTTTGCAATATGAAACATAATTTATTAAACCGCAGTCATGACTCTGACATTGAGACATTCCCTTGAAAGTATCGATATGTATCGATATACCTTCCAATCGTATTGGATTTGTTAAACTTTGGAATTAATTAAATTTGTCAACAGGAGGTTTATTAAAATCGTAAGGATTTTAATGGACATTTTTAAGATTCATCTTTAAATATTGAGTAATCTTCGTTTTTAAACCAATTTTGTTACTAAATATGACTAAAAATGACTAAAAATGGTTTTAATACTTTTTAAAAACAATAACTTTTGCAAACCACGAGCACGAATAAACTATTAAAGACCATTTTTAGGTATTTTGTAAACAAATAAACACTGATTGATTTAAAATGGTCACTTCGCACAACAATATATGGCGCGTGATAGTTAATTTTTTTGTCATTATTTTTGCAATGTAGCTTACCTGCGAGGAAAAAACGTGAGCAAAATTGCATAATAACAATGTAACAACAATGCACCATTACTAGTGTTGGCTAATGATATAGTCTTGTTTTTTAAATGTGATGAGAAAATAGTTAAATCCGTGAACAATAAACAATTGAAAATTGAAGCTCGGGTTGGATTATTACAGTTGCATTGATTATCAATGACCTTTGCGATATTTTAATAAAAATAGCGCTTCGTTTTGAAATCTTTCCTTTAGGCAAAAAGACATTTTGCAACTTAATGACGTTGATGTTATTGCTTATCATTATGATAAGCTATTTACTTGATTTCCTCCACAAAATAGTCTTATTTGGCGAGTTTTTAAAGTGATTATGATGCCATATGAGGCGATTAAGTGAACAAAAGACCGATTTAACAAAATCTAATTTCTAGCCGTGCCGTTTGCTTAAATGATTACAAGAAAGTTATGTAATTACGCAATTTAATCTCATTATCCCATAAAAATGCACCGCCATCGTCTTAAGATTATTTTAGAGTGACCACCAAGGAGTAATTTGAGGATTCATCTAATTCAATTTCAAAACCGTTAAAATATGACTGTTTTTATGTAGGGACTCGAGATAAGCAGTTTTAAAAGCGCATAGGAATTGCGTAATGCCGATACTATCGGCATCTAATTGATATCTCATTAGATGGCAAATACGATCAAAACGTAACTTGTCATCCAATTAGTTCTTTGATAAGATGAAGACGCTTTTTGATAACATTCTTGAAAGCGTCAAATAATTACGTAAAAAATTTTGTATTCGAAGAATTCTTTTCGACGAAATCTTCAAGAATATGAATATGATAAGCAGACCTACTTATAATTATGCGGTGATATTTAATATTTTTACGCAATCTCCACTTACCACACACAACAATTTGCGAATTTTTTTGCAATGAATAGAAAGCGCAAGATGAATGACTTTGCAGTTTGCTGAATGATTAAAAATGGTGTTAAATTCTAAGGGGGTGCCAGCTACGTTTTTATCTTCGTCACCTGTCACATGTCTGTTTTTTAAGATTTTTATTAGTTTTTATTATTTTTTCCAACATTTAACATATTTAACACTTTTTTTATAATTTTCAATAAATTAAAAATGTATTTTTACAACATTTACAGGTAATTAAAGTCATATTGAAATGAGCAGTTAGTAGTATTTATTTACATAGTAATTATTCGAATTAAGGCCCCAATCCAAGTAGCTGTTGTCTTCATTGTATCCTTCAAATATTGTGAGCATTTCATGCCGTTTTGAATCCCCGTTGCGAAGCCCCCTTTGCGGGAAGTGGTCACAGAGACTGGATCCATTCAAGATGAGCCTTTTCACCTTCCTGTTTTGAATGAACTTCCTGAGCATGCCCAAAGTTATCCCGCAGCCTTGTCTTTGATTAAATGCGTTGCGGAAACTGATGAACTTTAGGTTTTGGAGGTGGAAGAGGATATAAGCGGCGTCTTCGGTTTTCATAGCGCCGGTGAGGAATACAGAGGTGAGGGTTTGAGGGAGCCAGGTTACCCCACTGATTTCACTACTTCCCAGAGCGTACAAAGTTTTAATGTTTTTCAAAAGAGAGAAAGACTTGCAAGAGAGTGGGGCTGTGGGGGCTCTGCCATTTCCGGTGTCATCGGTGTAATTCAAACTGTGGATGAAGAGCTGCTGCAAAGTTGAGGAGTTGCGGGAGCTTAAAATATCCAAGAATTTTGAAGGGACGGAGCCCACTCGGAGGCCAAGGTATTGAAGGGTGTGCTGCCGGAGGATGAATTCTTGCCAGATTTTCAACTGCGGGTAGGCCCCGTCCAGGTGGATCCCTTGGATTTCTAAAGATTTCAGGTTTGGATTGTAGTCCTTGGGTTGGTTCCGGATTGAGGTTAGGATTGTGTCGAGTTCATGTTGATATTCATATTTTGGAATGGGGTTCACCTCGGAGGGGAAGTCCATTGTTATTTGAATCTCTTTAAGATTGGAGTGACGTTGAATAAATGAAATTATAGCGGTTGGGGTTGAAAAGTCTTTGAAGTTTGAGATTGGAAAGCGAGCGTCAATATAGCGAAGTTCGGGGAATGAGTTTTTAAGAAAAGTTTGCAACTTTCCGAGAGCAGATAGTTCATCAAATCCGTTCCAATTTGCCCGCATGCACTTCCGGATCAGCAGCTCTTGAAGTTTTGGAAGATGCAGACACTTCAAATCCCTTGGCTTAACGCGGGAAAATGAAATGAGAGAGACTTCCAGAAATGAAAGGTGTTCAGCTGTGGAGAGAAACCTCCGGAAAAGTTTTGTGTGGATGGGGGCCCTCAAACAGAGTTTACGAAGAAGGTATGGGTACTTGAATGACACTGGGGGGCGGGTCTTTTTGAATCCATAGCCTGCTTCAGAGTACTCCAGGGAGCAGGATTTCACACCAATTTTTGAAATTGAAGAAAGGCTCAAGATGTCGTTGTAGGCTGCAGCGTAGTCTTCATCTGGGGAGGAAGCTGTGGATGCGGAGTCCGACACGGAGATTTCTATTCCGATTGTGGAGTCTATGACGGAGTGCCAACGGTGACAGACCAGCTTGGCGGTGTTCAAGTCGTACTCGTTTACCACCCTTTTGAATATTTCCGTCAGTAACTGTAAAAACAGAAAATAGTCGTTAATTAAGTCTAATCACAGTATGGTAAGCACAGTTAACGTCTTAATTATGTAATAATTTATGCGTTTTTACTTCATTTGGCAAATCTTCAATCACAGTCTTTTCTGCCATTATTTCCCAAATCACGGGTAATCAACACAAGTTTAAAAAACTATTCTCAGGTTTTAGAATCGATAAGCTATAAGATAAGCTCCAAGATGCACTGGATAATGCAAAAAGAGATTTATCCTGGAATGTGGAATTGACATGCAATTAACAAAAATACAGACATTTCATCTTTTTTTACCAAGTTCCTAGGTTACTTGGTTAAACCTGTCTTGGCAACTTCGTTTCATCAACGATTCGTTCTTCGGTCGTAGGGACGATTTTTTAAAATTGCCTGCAATTTCGACCTCAAAAAGGTCAATACGGGGCTAACTGCGACATTATTTTTGTAGTCATTTTCTAACATTTTGTAACTGGTACGGCTATTTCGGAGTAAAAATAATTGTTAAAATCAAAATTATTGAAAATCATAAAGGTTCATTGCCGTACTAGGCACTGTAAAATTGCTAAAAATCTTCATTTTTCATGTAATCCTCTGTGTAAAACCGGCATTTACAGGGAATTGCGACCGTTACAAGTATTTTTAACGCGCAGTCGTTGGAATCAACGTATTTATGTAAGGTTATGTACTAATCTCGACAAATTGTGGTTACCCAATTGAGATTTTGACAATTCTTATGAAAAGGATAGGCAAAATGAATTTTATCTTGGCATCGCTTTGACTGTTTTGTAATTTTGAATAAATCTAAATAAATATTGCTTATTCAATTCTAAATTGTACCGTTTAACTACTTCCATGATAGTTTTGTATGCTTTTTGATATGCATCAGTGTCACCAATCAGCCTCGTATAAAAACAAGGTGTGTTTTTGTAATGATCATTTAACATTATCATTTACTTAACAAGCTTGCCTACTTGAAAACTAGAATTGATATAACGTGTTTTGCAGTCTGTAATTGTCGCTAAATTACGAGCTAAAATTAAAGTGAAATTAGCTGATCTTCCTTAATCCCCAAAGGTAGTTTTGTGCCATCAGAGTACATCCCTGGGTTTAAGTGTGTGCCGGTGTCATTGATAAATCTGAAACTGTTGAATTCACATAAGCTTTGTTACAAAATATACATTCGTGAGCTTTCAAAGCTTGCAAGGTATTTCAAACTGTATAAATTGCAATTTACGTTAACTTTGCTATCATTAAGATTTACTATGCGTATTTTTTCTTTTTTTTACAAAGGGTCCCTTTCATTTGATCAAGGGTACCTGTGCCTTGTTTTTTAAACAGACAGGTATATTCCCTTCACTCTTTTTATTGAGAATTGATTTGAATTTCATGTAATCTTTTAGTGTAGTTAGTTAATGATGATATTTCAGTTTGGTTTGTACGTTTTAAAGTTTTTGTGAATATACCGTATTTTCTCTATTAGAAGCCCAGCGTCCTATTAAATCTAGCATGGGGGTTAATTTCAAAAGCCTGAGTTTTATCTCAGCCTTCAGAAGTTGGTACTCTTGAAGGTGAAGGGTTAATTGTTGTTGGTAAACTTCGTACAAATGTTTGGATTAACTTAATTTAATTTCAGTTAGTTAACTGTATAGTTTGTTTAAAACACTCAAAATGCAAATCTGTTGAATTATTTCATTATTTACGGAATTGGCTGACTCTTTAACAACTTCAATGTTATTGACTGAATTAAATCTCAGGTTTTTATCTTAAACCCCTCAACCCCATGGGGCTAATGGGTTTTAATTGAGACCCGGCTTCTATTACAAAATATACAATATTACATTATTTTATTTTCTGCAGTACTTTTTGCGTTTGGTCGATAACGCTTAACGATGATGATGATGACAAAGCGTATTAAACATTTTAGCATTGGCTTACCAAACGCTTAAGTTTAATGTGAATGGGAAAAAAAGAAGAAAGTAGAACTTGAGGGGAGCCTGCCTGTGCTTCTATCTCTCTGGTCTAGAAATTATTAAAAGAGCCTTTCAAAGCGAGTCTGATGGGGGAACAGGTAGCAGCTTAGGCAAGCAACGCGTGTTTTTTTCAAGAGGAGCGTACAGCGCAACGATAAACAAAATTGCAAAGCGTTTTTTAAATGTGTTTGTGCCAAAACTAAAAAGTGGCTTCAGCAATATTTTAGAGAAAACGTGAATATTTTTGAAAATCTGTGAAGTGATTTTTGTTCCTTGGAAAATAATTTGTGCAATTCCTAAAGTGGATTCCAGAAGGAAATATTTTGTGAGATTTTGTGAAGTTTTTAGTGAAGAAAGTATTTTCATTTTGAAATTATTTTTGAAATTTTTGTGGAAAAATATTGCGAAAGGAGAGGTTTTTAAAGGGGGAACCCCATTCTTCGCAGTGCCATGAAGCTTTCTAGTGGATAAATTAGTGTTGTAATACACAACTCCTTTTAAATAATATTCGGAGTTTTTAATTAACTTTAGTAAATGACATTCATCTGTTAAATTAGGACAAAATGCTCAAATTTTTGATAAGGTAAGGAATATTTACGTAATTGGTTAATTCTGAAAATGAAAACTGCTTTAAAAATTGAATATTATACGTAGGTAATGAAAAAGAATGGGGCTTGTTAGGCGCTTGAACAAGTCGAATAGGCTAAAATGATTTGAAAATTGAGCTCTTTTGTGCATGATAAGCATGATAACCATGCAGTGCTTCAAATTTAAAGTTAAGAAATTGCCCATTGCCTCTGTTCAAAATCTGTGCAGAATAAAGAACAAGAATGAATCTATTTGAGGTAGTCAAGTGATAAAGATTTGATGAGGTTTGCAAAAAAATCGCGACAACTTTTATACTGCGCTACTTGAATTGCAGCTGAAGTTACAAAGAATGACTCTGATTTTATCACAATCCTTAAGTCACCAAAGAACAAGAATAAAAAGATAAAAAAGGGTTTAAAAAGGTGGACGTGCGGCGAAGCTCAGAAAGATCACATTTATAAGGTTTAAAAAACTAATTTAAAAATGTGACAGCTTTATTAAGACAATTTCGAGATAAACTCGATTTCTAAACTTGATTTAAAAACCTTTTTATTAATGAGATGGACAGACATTGAAATTTTGACAATTTTGCTGTTTTTTAACGGTAAAATGTGCCATTTCGTGGTTTATGAAAAAAGGAAGAAATATTGTAAGTCTTGCAAAGGGAAAAAGGTACTCGGATGGGATTAGTAAATTTTAAGAAGGTATTAAAAGAGAACGACCTTGAATTTTTCACATGTCATAGAGCAGGACTGCATAAAAAGTAGTTAAATTACGTAAAAATATCGCAAAAATGAAACAATGAAGAGATTGCAAAGGGGTTCAATTATAAAACGTAACGGCGGTCTCATAGTCTACTTATGTAAGAAATGAGTGTAAAAATATCCCCCCATTCATTTTCTTTAATGAATAGGTGCAAAAAAATGTAGAGCAAGAAAAAAGAACTCATAAGGCTTCGAATAAAATATTTCACTTGTGGTTAAAATGGCAAGGTTTGCGAAAATTAACCGCAGTTTGTCACGTTATGCAAAAAAATATGTACGAGGTTTAGTACCAGGTGGACTATTTAATTGACTTTTGATCAATAAAACTTTCATGTTTTAACTGAGAAAATTAATGTTTACCTGGTAAATATTAATATTAATGTGCATTATTAATTTTTTGGATATTTAACTGCTTGCCCTTTCAAATCAGCTGTTTGATAAGTTAATTTGGTTAATTACAAATGAAAGTTTTTAATTATAAATCAATCGTATTACAATATTCAAAGTTTTTTATTTAATTGGTAGTTTTTATTACGATGAAGTAAGCGAAAAGTCATCGTTAGATTATATAAAACAATCAATAACAAAACCGGACAGACTCCCCAATTGAGTACCTGCACAGTACCTGCCCCTGCAGATTTTTTTCTTATTGAAAGGGAGAATGCATAGGCTTATCAATGCTTATCAAAGTCTCTTGGGAACTGTTTGTAGAGCATAAATTTTGTAATAAAAAATGACCTCACAAAGGTACTGTGCTACCTTCATCATCATTAGAAACTACTAATAAGGTTCTGAAAAAACCGGATCTTCTTTTTTATTTTCACTTTTGCTCAAAGTTCGAGTGGCAAAAAGGGGGAAATGTGTACTTTGTATAGTGTACGCCTTGAAGAAAAATTTTAGGTTGAAATCTAGTGATTTAAAAGAATGCCAAGCAATGTTTTTAGAAGGGGCTGCAGCTTAAATACCTGTCATCAGCTTCCTAGGGATTCTCAAAAGCATTAGAACTTCCTTTGCAAAAGTCTCTTTGTAGCTCAGAAGGGGGTAGTTTTGAAGCAATTGCTGAGGTTTCACTTCATTCATTTCAGTGACCATTGCAGTCATGGCACAGCCAATCAGAAAATTAATAAACCTGTTAAGAAGCAACGGCTGTCTTATTTGAAAGTTCTTTTTAAAGGACGTTGTCAAAAAATACGTTGAATAATTAGCGATTTTTAAAAATTTGGATTTAAAAAAGGTAATTAGCTCTTGAAATTCAAATGAAACTTGTTTTCCAAGTAAAACCGTTTCGTATTTTTTAAGAATTTTGTAATTGCAAAAATAGATTGCAATTTTGTTGCAGGTTTGCAAAAAAGCAAAAAATCCACTACAATACAAATTTAAAAGCAAAAACAATGCGTTTTGTGGTGCAACTGTGTCACGTCTGGCGTTATCAGACGTCAAATCATCGGACAATGTGTAAATCATGTACCTTTTTTAAAAATATTAAGAAATTGATTGATATTGATTGATAAGTTGATACCATATTAGCAACTTATCGTTAAAATTAGCAAATATTTATAGAAAACCGCGATTTTACGTTTTTTTGACGATTCTGGGATTGCTAAATCGTAAAAAAGATAGTAAAAAATTCGATATTCCAGGTAGGCTATTTAAATATTCATACACTTTCAGTATTGCAAATATTTTTTAACAATGCAGAGTATGCATAAATAACTGAGCATTCTTGTACAAAAACACATTCAGAATTTTGCTGCTGTTGTTACGTATTCACATCTTTGATATTAGCATATTGATAAGGGGAAGGCGCCATGCAAGAGATTGTGGGATGCACAATGAAAAATACTAAACAGGTGCAGAATAAGCGCTCTTGTGCTTTAAAAGAGAAAGTGAAAATGTTTGCAGATGGGGACGCGCATACTAATGCCCAAATACATTCATCCTTGTAGTTTTTAAAGGTTTTTGATTATAATTGCGAGTTTAATTGTTCAGGCATAGGCTTGTGTTACGTATTAAAATTACAACTTAATCCCTAGATGCATTTAACTTTAAACATAATTGGATGTTCATTATCTCCCTAAAATGTTATTTTTAGGTAAATGATTGTGCTTATAAGAGGAATTCTTTTTCCTTGTGCTGGCTAATCAGAGCAGAAAACACTGATTTTAATAATTGAAGATTCTCAGTGATTTCTTAGCTCGATACATAGTAAATTGAATGTCTAAATTGATAGTGGGGGTTATGGGGATGAGGAGTTGTAGATTACAAGAACAGCGTGTGGTGTTCAATGAAAACTTCTCATTCAAACTGTTTTTTTTACCTTTTTGATTGAATTCTTCAATGTATTTTCAAAATAGGCTGGGTTTTAAGACCCTTCTCGTTAGTCTGATTCAAACCCAGCGTTTTTTTGGAATTAAAATTATCAATTTATGAGACTGTTTTTGTTGCATAAAATTGTTGCACGCTTGGATATTAAATCAGTTGACAAATAGCAATGAATTGTGATTTAATCTTAATCGCTATATTTTTCAAAACAATTGGTGAAATCAGTTGCAGATATTGTACACGTTGAACAATGAAAAATTGCAATAATGCTTGTAAATTATGAAGATCAACAGATAAATATTTTCTATTTTAAAGCAGTTTCTAAAATGAGGTATTTAAAGATTGAAAATAAGGTTCAAGCTTGAAAAACATAAAACACATGCATTACCTTTGTAGTATTAAAATCAAGAAAAGTATTTAGAGTTCATTCTTTTATTGGCAAACAACGCTCTTGAAAACATGTATTTTTTTGCTAGTTTATAAAATTACGTAAAATTCTTAAAAATTGTATTTGCCAGAGATTTTAATGTCTTAATATTGAAAAGGACTGTAATTAATAAAACACCTGCCACACCACTTTAATTTTAATTACCTCTTTTGGACGTATTTTTCAAGACTTCCTTCCTAGTTACAATTTTAAAATCTTGCTCAGTCATTTCAGACATGTGGATGACCTTTTGCCTAAAACCCAAATAAAGCGTTAAATCATTACCTTTCACCTTATCCCTTGTTTGGAAAGTTTTAAAAGGATTTTTTGGAATAGAAGCTGATAGCATGCCAGCCTTTTACATACAAGATCTAATATCTTAATTAATGTTGAATTCTAAACAAAACAGGCTTTGTTTTTAAAGGTAATAAATGTCCGATGTAATCCCGCCTCCCAATAAAACTAAAAGTTATTTAACATTGACCTAATTTTTTTCAAAAGATTGACGGCAAGTGCGATAAAAAAGGTTTTTATAGCTGACAATTTGGTATAAAAGTCTGGGACGTGGTTAAATTTTAATAAAACTATATCAATTAAATTTATTGTTTAAAAACAAAAATCGAAGGCTTCCATAAGCATAAAAGACTTGCCTTGAAATATTGTTCATTTTACGGCGGCTTATATTGCAGTTATAAATGGTTATGATATAATAAAAAATGATCTCGTTTTTTAAGAAATGGTTCTCACAAGGGAAAATTGCTATTGCAATTCTTTTGTTTATCCATTCATTAAAGAAAATTGATAGGTTTAGGCTCACAGGCTAGATCCTTACCTGTATAAGTGCACAGGTAGACGTACCTTATAATGATTAGGTAAGCTTAGGCATTCACAGTAATTAAATTCTCACAGGTAGCCATTTTTATATTTTAATACGTTAACTACGCTTGGCTATGTAAAAGTACAAAAATCGTAATAATTCATAGTTAAGCTTACTTAAGAAAATCATAGATTCGTAACATTTTTTAAATATGAAATTATTTTTTAGTTTCTACTTGGATAGCTCAGGAGAATTATATAAAGTTGTAAACACGTAAATTTTACAAATATTTTAGGACTGAAGTATGAATTGTTTATACTTGAGGCGTTTTGTGATTGACTTCCGCAACTTTCTTCTGTTTTTTTACGTAAAGTCATCAAGTTTAAATGCCTTTCTGATTAAGACTTTCCCCTTTAAAATAACTGTTTTGAGGTTATGCTTATGTCATAGTTTTGCATACATTCGTAATACGATTGGTGAAGAGTACCTTAAGTTTGTTTAACTCGTTTAACTAACAAGAATAGTATTTATCACTGGTTTTAACCTGTCTTATCATCTGCTCATGTATCACAATTGAAAGGGAAATGAAGTTCTCAGGATAACAATTCTTATTTGTTTTTCTCAAGCCACAGAAAATGACAAGAGTTGATAAGAATGTGAAGATACTCGTGGGAGGTTTTTTTTATAGAAAAATCGTTTTTGGTGAAAGATGATTGCGTAATAAAATGAGTTAATGGCTACTTAAAGTATTTATGGGAAGGAATATAAGAGCTGATGCTTCTTCATATCCAGTCGAAAGTATAATTTCCTGCATAAATACATTTAAGGAAGGAATTTACTAACTTTAAAGGAAGTTAGATAAATAGTGAATTATTATAGTCACAGGGAACCACTAAAAATGATGAACGATAATAAAAGAAATAAGCTACGCCTTGTAATAATGCATTATAACGTTAAGAACAATATTCCTTTTTTAAAGAATGATGAGCAGGAATGATAATGTTATTATCGTTAGTAAACAAAGTCGCTTTTCTTTAAATTTGCGATATTTTACAATATTGCGTAGAAATTGACAGAGCGGGACTTTTTTTATCAAGCCAAGTAATCCTATTCCTGCATACCTAAATGTCAATGTGTCACACATGTCATGCTTTTTGACGATGAGGTTCTTATTTAAATAGACAGTTAAAGGGTGTGAGTACGCAGATAATGACTTTTGATTAAAGGACAGTTTGGTCCTTGAACTATACCATTCGGCTTTTTTGTCATTGACAGAGGACAGTCTGAAGATGTTAATCTAAAGCAATTTGCTTAAAATAATAAACTCTTTAAAGTCTTATCTAATTTAATTAATCTAATGCAAAATGCGGTTTGGTTGACGGCCACTTTTAAAATACAAAGGAAGTCCTTTTTCAAGTCAGCCAGGTCAACGGTGCTAAAAGTAAACCTTGTTTTGAAAAGGACAAAATGATGCAGTTGAATAAGAAACGAAATTTATTAAATACTTATGAAGTAATTTGCCAGTAATTTTAACGTGGCTAAATACAGATTAATGTTTCCTTGCATAAAAACTTAAATTGCAGTTATTTTAAGACCCGAAGCCTTTAAAAGAGGTACAAACTGGCAAATTATAAATTGCTGCAGACTTTCACTTCCTAATTATCACTACAAATTGGCAAAAACACGTGCTTGGAATGCAAAACGTTTAATTAAACTTTTAAACTTTTTTCCTTAATCCTTCGCCAGATTGAATAACATTCGCTGATAAGACCTAAAGATTTGATCTGCTTTGTTACAATTTTATCTTAAAGGCAACTACCGTGACGGTTATTTAATTACTAACAAGATCAGTTAGCAAATTGTAATTGTTTTAAAAACATTTAAATTTCTAGAATAAAATGCGCATAATTTTGAATTGAGTTTAAATGTGTATTGCATTGATTTTTATTCCGGAAGTGGATGTCCTTACCACGCGAATTTATTGTGAATGAATGCCAGAATAAAAAAACGACCATGAGAGGTCATCAAAACTTGCCCCAGTGAGGATAACGCATACAAGCAGCCTTGTAAACCATTCATATTCAAAAAATGATCATCCCAATCAATTTTGAATCATTTTAAAAATTACCTAAACAATTAACTGAAAGCAACAGAGTGACTACGCTTTATTATTAGTTGAATATTCATTCATTGTCTTCCTAACTTTTCAGAGCCCCGCCTTTATTTTTATGTTGACTCCTGCGCGCAATATCAATAATAAAATAATAAATTTAAATGATTTGTTGTTTACCATTATAAGCAAGGCCCATTATAGCAGAGTTTTACTTACAATGGAGGAAACAATCAGTTCCTTATTTTAATAATTTGAGAATGACATGTAGGAAACTTAAAATGAAGCTAATTTTATATGAAAAGTGAAGCCAATAAAAAGGGCATTCTGCTGACAGTTTTTGACGTTTCCTCCATCCCTCCGGTAGTTAAAAATTAAGCATGAGTAGGTTAAGGTTTAAAAAAGTGTGAGAAAGGGTCAAGATTCGGGTTAATAAGGCGCGTTTGACGCGTGTCGATTCATTTGATGGGTCATCATTGTTGTAAGCTTGATTGTGTTTTAAGAAGAAAACGGATGAGGAAATGGAATTGGGACAATCAGGGTCATCTCGTGTAAAAGAAATGTCAAATGAGTCAAAGGTCTTTTTGTTTGAAGAGGAGAACATTCCTACTTTCATGCAAAATGGGAATGACAGGATGCACCCGCCTACACGCGATGAAAGTGAAAAAATAATTTCTAAATAGATAATTGTGAACCTGGCTAGCAGATTCTACAAAAGTAAATTGCTCAAATTTCGTTAACAAATTGACATTTAAGTGAATATTTTAAATTGCACAATAATTTTTTCATTAACTGCGTGGTCGTTTATTCAAACTACAATTTGGTAACTTCAGCTAACTATCCTTACAATGCTTGTTTTTAACGGGTCACCATAACCGTCATTATCGCCAAAAAAATCTTCAACAATGACGTTCATAACGTAAGAAGTTTTCAAATTTGCATATCATTGCGCATTGTTGGTGACAGCGCTGGTTTGTTCTTTTGAAAATTGTGAAAATCCTAATTTTGAGCCTACAAATTTCTTTTGCAAGGATTTTAAACTTTTTAGGTTAAGTGTATGCAAAAATGTTGCAAAGTAGGAAGGATTTTAATTTTGTTGTTTTTTTACAGAAGACGCCAAATACTACTATTAATATGTGTTTACATATCAATAAGTTCCGGTGTAGCAGAATTTGAATCTTTAGATGATCACGGGGGCCAAGGGGAGTGCGCCCTGCTGCTGGAGGGACCGGGAAGGTCGTCCGCTTATGATTACAATTTAAACACACTTAGGCTCAATCCGTAAGTAAAATTACTTTTTGATGTCTGGCTTTACAAAATCTTTAAAAATGACAAAATCATTAACGATCTAAGCAAGGACATTCCAAGGACGAAAGGGATTTTGTAAATTTACATTTTTTGATGAAATAGGTACCTGCACAGGTACCTTTTCATATCAACCGCTTTTATATTCACAAGAGCTTTTGAACGGTTACAAACTACAAACTGTGCAGCGTTAATAAAAAACAAGTTATTGCCAAATCATAGCCTGTCTATGCTTCAACAATAAATTAGTGAATGCGAAAAGATGAGAAAGTGTAAACAATTTTGTGTCTAAGAGCGCCATAGCGCGCTATAGCGCCATGATTGTTGAATATTTTTAAAAGGAATTTATTACAATGCGTACGAATCTTAAAGAATGAACGCTCAAGGAACTTAATTATCTTTAGAGAAGGTAATTAATACTACGCCAGGTCAGTTCAAACTTTAAACCGCACTGATTAATTTCATGACATGCAAAAGGCTTAAAAATGATTGCTAATCAATTGGGTACAGCTTTGATAAGAAAACAAGTTAATTAAGCGCACTAAACCGGAACGAAAGGCAGAGAAGTACAATGTCCACTAGTTAAATATAAATTAAATAATTTTACGGTTATTGCATCAAACGCATCGTTAGATAAAACGGAAGTTAAAAATTGGCGTAGTAAAGTTATTTATTAAACTAATATTTAACTGTCAACAGAGTTAAATTTAACTGGTTAGTGTGTACGTGACCAATCGATGATTTTTGAACTTGAGTGGAACTTCCTTTTAGGAAGACGTAGATGACCGTTTAATTAACCGTTTTAAATTAAACGGAAGTTTATTTTTGTTTGTTTTTAATAAGCGGGAAATTTTGAATTAGTTAAGGAATGTCAAAAACAATTCGGAAGTTTATAACTGACGTAAAATTTAACTGTTACTGATAAGCCTTCCTTTGACGATTTCAAAAAATATTACGTAATTTTTTCTACTTAAAAACATTTAATGATGCAAGTTTGTAAAAAAATGGACAAAAACCTGAAAGGTACCTATCCAAGATAACATTGACGGTTGAAGCACGAAGCTATCTTGTTTGATAAGTCATTTTTCATTTTTAAAATTGCGAAAAAGCAATAGCGGTCATCGTGTTTGCTTCGTCATCCCCAAAAGTATTTCTTTTAAAAAAATTGTTACTTAATAAGAAAATAGGTCAACAAAAATATAAAATGAAGATGAGATGAAATGTCAGAATGTTTTTTAAAGATGTCAGAGCCAGGAGATGTTTTTTTGTTGGACGCTAAGGTGGCGTCTTGCTAAATGCAAACAAAAGGTCCTTGATTTCAAAGGATTCGAAGAGTTGCAGTTTTTAAGAGAATAGCGGCTATTCTTGTCATTTCAGAAGAGGATGTGATGAAAGTGAAAGCCGAGAAATTGTTAAAGTAAATATTAAATAATTAGCGAGATCTCTACATTTACTTCCTATTTAGTCGAGGCGGAGTTGTATTAAAAGAAAATGTGATTGATTATCGTTTTAAAATGGTATTGACGAGCTTTAATTTGTTAATGCATTTCCTTAATTAGGTTTAACTATCAATTCAAGTTTGTTTTTGTCACGATTCATGATACAACACTACCGTATGTTTTTTATTAATGTCACAGGTTCTTAAACGATCCTAGGTTTATATTCAGACATAAATATAAAATTTACAGTAAGAAAATCACATGTAATATTAAAATGAAGATAAATTGCAAGTCTTTGAAACTTACGTAATTTGCAATGACATTGCTCATAAGCTAATGCAATTAATGTCGTAATCTTTGAAATGTATGAGGAGGGAATAGGGATGATGAGCAACCTACAAGATAAGCGCTAGGAAATGACCTAATGAAATCCTGCAACAATTCATAGAATGTCTTCAAATGAAGGTATGTAATATGTATACAGTGAGAAATGGTAATTACAAGAAGATATTTATCTTTTACAATGTGAAAACTATGAACGTTACGTAATGTTTTTGTTATTCTATGTGGGACGCAGAATTGCATATTTTTACAGAAAAGGGATTGGATTTCATAAAAAAACATAATCAATAGTAATCACGAGAGAGGATCGTTGGAAAATAAGATGGGAATTATACTGTGTGAACATTTTGTACTATCACTTTTCATTGTTAAAATGTATAGGACAAGCCTGCTTGTTACATAATCAATAAGTTATTCAACCGATTTCCTGCGAATCTATCAATCTTACTTGTATAATGTTTAAATAATGTGCAAAATAATTAAAATTAGCAATTAGTACATACTCAATGCATTTTATTGCACATATTTCTTTTTGGGTAGTGAAAAATCAAATAAATTAATGCAAATGGTCCTTGTCAACTTCAGATCGTCTTCGGAGAATTTTTGCGGTAATTGAAAGGAAAAATGATTGATTACTGAACAAAGAGAAACTCTCTATTTTAGCCCACAGGACGGAACCTTTTAGGCAAGGACGGTATTTGCATTTCTCTGATTCGTTTGGCGGTCTCAAATATTAAGTATTTAACAAGAAGACTAAATTTTTTGTATTGATAAATCCTGATTTAACAACTCAATCAGCAACTTTAGTGAAGCGGAGAGCATGAAGCTTTTAAAAGTTGAATAAAATCGTGCAAAAAAGTGAAATCGAATACTTGGAAAGCATAAACTAGAAGAAGCTCAAATCATCCGAAAGTCACGATGAATTGACAGGGCAAGACTTTTAAATTTAATTGATCAGTTTTTAGTAGAATTGAAAATAATTTTGATTGTTTCAACAAAGAAATTGGTAGAGCATTTTTGATTGGTTTGTTCAATCATGAATTTGCTTGTTTTTGATAAGCCTTGTTCTTATCTTGGCATCAGTAAATAGAACAAACTCCGCTTTTTGACAATAGAAAGTTGAGTGTAATAAACTATTGATTTTACGTTCAATCTTAAAAATGAGTTTATTTTTCTATTCCAGATCACATAAATTCATTTTAGACAGGTTTATGATTCGTAAAAAATGAGAGGATTTGGTTTATCAAGCACACAGCTAGAGCTTATCATAACAATGCTTGGATATCTTCTCAGGCATTAAATTAACTACGACAGTTAAGTTGAATGACAGTTGGAAGGTACTAGAATATCAGTAACGTTATTAGTTTCATTTATGCGCATTTATGCACATATTTTTGGTTTAATAGTTACGTAAAGAATTTTACAGTAACGCCCTTTCCTATTAAAGCCAACAGTTAAACTAGTAAAAGTACAGTTAAACCTTGTTATAACGGACAAAAATGGTACGTTATACGGTTAAAATTTAACTGTTCGTTTAAAGAGAGTAATTATCCTGTGGAGTACAAAAGTAGGAAGCTTTTAGGAAGCTATGGATAGTCGTGATTTTTTCTTTAATTATTTACGGATCATATTTTTTGCCAATTTTGCTTCAGGAGTACTTAAACTGCCTAAATTGAACTAAATAAAAGTAAAAGCAAGGTTTAGCCGGGATGATTATCTTGTCTTTCAGGCATTTACAGTTATTTTCTTGATTTTTAATGGGTTTTTTTCTAAGCGTCGTGTCACGTTCGAGTTTTTCGTCTACCTTTTCACTTTTCTCGATGGACAGTGACACGTGGCATATCATCGTCCAAATCAAATGAACTTTGAATCTTGTGATTAGCCATAGAAAACATATATTTTTTATAAACTCAGACATAAGAGCTATACGTGCATCAAAATGCATATCTGTCAAGCATGCACCTGACCCAGAAAAAAATAATTTGAAAATAATAATCCCATTGCAAGTTCACAAAAAAGATTTAATGGCTTGTTCGTGCATAAAAAGAACTTTCAGTAGATTATAATGCAAGTTTGCAAGTTCCTGCAAGATATTTCATTATTGTGATGACATGCAAGCCAGGACTTGGTAAACTGTTACTAAAAATGGCGATTGTTTTTAAAACGCGCATAAGTATTTAATAATCAATTTAATTTGCGTTAACTTTGCATAATTAAAGATCATTGCAATGTTTGAAACAGAAGAGAATTGTAATCTTTTTACACGGTCAGTCAATAACTTAGATCCTTTTATGTCAACAGAAAAGAAGTTTTTAAACATGGTTAAAATTTGTCTGGCTTCTGTACACCTATATATAGACACTCTCGTTTTTTGCCAAACCGTACTAAATCTTGTAAATCTCTTTCTATTTGACTTTTAAACGGTTGAATTAACATTAACAAAAGGACTACTGTAAAGCATGCCACTGCAATTTTAACCCTGCTTTCCTCTTTAATTCTTCTTCAAATTTTTAAAATTTTTGCGAGGAAGACAAATTTTTACTGTTTTATCTACCACAGCATTTACAGCAAGTTATTTAAACCATTTTCTTATATTCGCAGAGGATGAATTGGAAAAATCCTCGTTTCAATTGAACAGACAAGTAAACCGTGAAAGATTTACTGCCTTGTTTTGTTGGGACGGTCATATTTTTAGGTTTTAAAGAAAATGAGAATAACCAAACCTTATGTAAAATTATATAAAATAATTTTAACTAGAATTGAGTTTTTATCCCACCTTGAAACAGTTTTTTAATAAGCTCATGACAAACATTATTTTTGACAATTGAGCTAATTTTAAAGTGTTCTAATTTTGCTATTTACAGAAGCTACGGGGGACCACACACTTGCATCACGTATGATGCTGTTAATAATGCTTACGTCCAAGCGAGAAAGTACATAAGTAAGTTTAAATGGATTATCATTACAATTTATTACGTAACAGTGCCAAAAACCAGGAGGTAAAATGATAAGCGACATGTCCTTATCTAGTTAATTAAAGTGATTTTAAAGACGTCTAATCAACAACTCCGCACGAGCTTTCAACAACTTTGTTAAAATTCTGTCATCAAATTCTGTTTTGGAATAAAATCGCAATAAATTTGTTAAAAAAGATAGAATTGGAATGAGTCAGAAGGGTGGACATTTGCAATTCAGGGCGTCCTTTCTTTTTGGTAGGTCAAAAAGGACACGCGATCTGAAATTGTCTGTTAAAATCAGTAAAATATTTTGCTTTACAATTCGCAACCGTTTGCCCAAAAGGATTGATTATGAAGCTGTGTAATTTCATGTCTACAACCTTTAAATTAATCACAGTAATAAAAATTCTTTTTTGAATGAATTTACAAGTTTTTGAGAGTAATAACAGGTATGAGAGGTATGCCGAGCTAGTGATGTAATTGTAAAGATGAAGAATTTTCTTAGAAATTACGAAAATGTAGGTAAATTACGTCATAGAAAAGACAATGATGAAAAGATGTTAATCCTCTCGCTTAATTCCAGACGTATTTGTAATTAGAACTGAATCTGTCATAAAATGGGATTGTTTTTCTTTTAAAGGGGTAGCGGAACGGAAAGAAAGATATCAAAATGAAGAGTTAGCCACAGTTGGGGAGTTGCTTCTTGAGGTTTCAAGGATTTTGGCGAGAACGTAAGTGCAAAAAATTAGCAAATTCAAGATTTTTATATAACACAGTCTCCTTCACTATTTACGTAATTTATGGACTGCCTCTTACAAATAAAAATAGAACTGGGGTTTACAATGGAGCTTTAAAATAATTAATAATTTTAAAGCACGTTTCGTTTTTGTGTGTTAACATGTGTTAGCGCGCGCGCGCTTTTGTTAAAAAATTAAATGTAAAGTAGGTTAAACACGTCGTTGATTATCTAACAAGTGACAAGTTTTTTAATAAAATTGAAAGTTTTAAGTGTGTATGACCTTGCACTTGTATTTTTTTATTAGAAAGGCACGTTTTTTTGGTATCATGCAGTGATCATTAATTAGTAATTTAGAGGTAAAATATTTTCTGTCATATTTTTATTAGATATGGACTCTCCGTTGATGAAATCGAGCACGGACTCCCTTTGATTGACACTTCGAGAACGCTTATCAGAGAAGTTTGTCCTGCTTTTTTGTCCAATGTGCACTGCCAGCCTGGGAAGTACAGGAGGTATGATGGGCTCTGTAATAATCTTAAACATCCTACGTGGGGCGCAGTCCAGTCTACTTTTGCCAGGTATGTGAAGCCCATTTTGTAATTATATATGACAGGTAAAATGCATAGGAATGTATTAAATTACAGTTGTAATGTACAAATTGAATAAAAATCGAACAGGTACGACAGTCCTTAATGATTTTTAAACTAATTTCTTTATTTTGCTCAAGGGCTCTCTCCCAATTTGATTGAAATGAGCAGATTTTGCGTAATAAAAAACCTACTTGTTTTGAATCATTTTTATTAAATAGAGCAGATGTAAAAATTGAAAATGTGGCGTAAATATAAGCTCCGCTGTAATGGCTGTGTTTATTCAACCTTGTTCGTTATAACGGAGTTTATCAAAGTAATTGAATTATAATCTGTCATCACTTTTTATGCCGGAGTTTTTTCTGCACGCGAATTTGTTTTTGTTTTGTGCGTGTTGTAGTTTGAAAACAAACGGAATTGAATGACAAATGGTAAAAAATAAGGCAATTAACAAAACGTAGAGTAAATTATGATAAATTGATAAAATATGTATGAAAATCACTTTCGACAATTTCAAATGTCGTGTGCCACATTGCCACCCATTTAAAGTTGGCAAACGTTTTATTTAATGCCTTTTAAAAAGCACGCAATATTTAACAATCAGTTATTATACCTGCTGTGAAGTATTTTAACAATCGTTTAAAATATATCGGGAAATAGATTTGATGGTAACTTCATTCAATTAGGGATGATGCAAAGAATTGCAATAATGGCAAACTTTTATTATCTAATGGAAAGTTTATTAAATAAGGTAAAAAGTTACGCAATTTTATTAAAATTTTTGCAGGCTTTTAAAACCTGTGTATTCTGACGCAATATCTGATCCCCGTGTTGGAGCTCACGGATCATCCCTTCCACCCCCGAGAATCGTTTCGAGAACAATCCACCCCGATGAAGGATATCACGACCATGCCGCCACTATTTTGCTTATCTCTTGGGGTCAATTCATGGATCATGACTTGACTCTAACGGCTACTCCGCTTGGTAAAAATTAAAATTTGTCGCTTTTAAATTTGACTGATTAAAATTGCGTGATTGAAGTGACAAAACTCAAATTGAGCAAGATTTTAAACCGTGTTTGGACTTTTAAAATCACGATTTTGTTTAAGCAACGTGTTAAAATAAATGCCGAGGTTTGCAGAGATTATTTTGTTAAATATTAGATCCCGTGACGCGTAACGAGCCCGAAGAATGTTGTCATCGTCCTCCTGAAGCACGGAATCCTTACTGTATTCAAATCGATATTCCACACGATGACCCATTTTACGGCGTTTACGGCGTCCGCTGCATTGATTTTGTCAGAGGGTTCCCTGGCGTTCGTGCAGGATGTCGATTGGGTACGCATGCAATGATTTTAAGACAGTACGATTCACTACCAGTCGCTTATAAAAGAAAATTAACCGTACTCAATTCAAGGACTTTGTTTTTTTTTGCAGGCTCGCGAAATCAATTCAACATTTTAAGTGGAATCATCGACGGAAATACTGTCTACGGAGTGGAGGAGAATTTTGCAAGATCCCTCCGAACTGGATATGGAGGGTTGCTCAGGATGAACCCTGTTTTTGCCCAGTATGGCCTTCACGATTTGCTTCCGCTTAAATTGGACATTCCCGATGAAGGGTGTACGCGACCTAACAAGTCAATGTATTGCTTTGATGCTGGTAAGTCCTTAAGAAAATGACTGAGAAATATTGCGTGCTACTGTATTAAAGAGGATTTAATTGATTTTTATTTACAGGTGAAATCCGAGTGAATGAACAATTGGTCTTGACTTGTATGCACACGCTCATGGCACGTGAGCACAATCGTGTGGCTGCCAAACTTGGGGAAATCAACCCACATTGGGATGATGAAACTTTGTATCAGGTGAGCTCACCATTTTAAAAATATGAATACTGGCTTTGTTAAAGTCCAAAGTTAATTATCTTATGAGTTAGTTTTTAACATATTCGGTTATGTAATGGGCAACATTTACGAATTGGGTAATGTTTTTATAGGAAGCACGAAGAATCGTGATTGCTGAAATCCAACACATCACTTACAACGAATTCCTCCCTCTAGTCTTAGGAAAAGAGGTTATGGCCAAATTCGGACTCCTTTTACAAAAAGAGGTATGAAAAAAGTTAAAAATACAAAAGGGACACAGATAATAAAAAAATATGTTTTTTTTTCAAAGGGCTACTGGGATGGCTACGATTCAAACGTGAATCCCTCCGTGATTGCTTCCTTTGCTGCGGCTGCGTTCAGATTTGGTCATTCCCTACTCCCCACCAACGTCGAGAGATGGTCAAAGGCGCATAAATTCATTGGTAAAGATTATGAATGATGAAAAGCTTTTAAAATGTAAAAAATATGTTTTAAATGGTTAATTTTTTTAAACAGCTTCGAGAAGATTAAGAGATTTAATCAGACAACCTTATGATTTATACCGGGCTGGTGTGATTGACGAGTACTTTATGGGAATGTCTAATCAAGTGGCGCAAGCAATGGATGATTCTGTAACGCAGGAGGTTACTAATCATTTATTTAGAAAACCGAATCAACCTTTTGGAGTGGACTTGGCTGCTTTTAATATGCAAAGAGGGAGGGAGTTTGGACTTCCGTCGTATATGGAATACAGGTACGAAGGTATCTTTATAAATGCAACAGAAATTGAATTTTAATTAATTTACGTAATTTAATGTAATTTTTTAGGAAATACTGTGGATTACCTGACGCGCACGGTTGGGATGACCTTTTCGGTTCTATGAACAACATCACTGTTAAGCGGTATTCGCAAATTTATGTACACCCGGGTGATATCGATCTTTGGTCTGGTGGCGTTTCCGAAAGACCTTTGCCAGGCGCCATGGTCGGACCTACTTTTGCTTGTGTGATTGCCTCCCAATTTTCAAATACTCGGAGGGGGGACAGGTTCTGGTATGAGTTGGGCGGACATCCTCATTCCTTTTCTTTGGAGCAGCTTTCCGAAATTAGAAAGGCGAGGTTGGCCAGAATTGTTTGTGATAATACCGACCTCATCGATACGATACAGCTCTATCCTATGGTTCTCCCTGATCATGAAATGTAAGTTTTAATTAATTGGGTAATTAATTATTTTAATTAATGATTTAATTGCTTTTTAGTAATCCTCGTGTTCCTTGCCGATCCGGTGTTCTCCTTCATGTCGATCTTACCAAATGGGCTGATTACGGGGGTGGCGCTTTCTCACATAATAGTCCTGTTCATGTAAGTAACAAAGTTTTGAAGCTTCTTTAAGATTTTTTTGCACTTTACAGGATTTGCAATATGCAAATGTGTATAATTATATATAAAAATTAACCCAAAAATAATATCCGACACTGACTATACAAAGTTAAATATTTTTGAACAGTTAAAAATTAATTATTTTTTAACTGTTTGAATGAGTCTTTTATTTTTTACCCAAGTTCAATTGATTTTTCTGTTAAAAGCTGGACCAATTAAAAAGACAAACTTGTATAAAAAGAATTAACCAATTTTTTGTGGGAAAATGAGAAAATGTACATTATCTTGGTTGTTGGGATGATGATTAGGTGGCAGCTCCAACAAGCGTCCAAGTTCCGGAAACAGTTGTGGCAAATTTACTTCCAAATCATCAATCACCAGCTGCTTCCAACCGCGTTGTTAGAACTTTCCATGGAAAGCCCAACATGGCATCCCTTTTCGGTGTGAATTCCAACACTAACACTGCTTCTATTGATCATTTTGCAAAGAAATGATTAATTGTATAATCTTCTTTTTACCACCAAAAAAATGCACTAATCTACCCTTTCCTGTTCATTGTAATTACCGAGTTGGCGTTAATTTTAAAATTAACGATAATTTACTAAAATTTGTACTAACAAAAACTTTTTCTCTTTGTAAATTGTACTAATTGAGATTTTAGGTTTTAAATGAGCTCTCGCAATGGACTGAAATCACGAGTTAATTTCTAGATTTTCTTTTCTGTTGTGTTGCTAATTTTCCCTTACCCAGCAATTAGTCCCCAGGGGTAATTAAAACTTTATTATCCCACCCAAATAAGTGTTACCGGACATTAAGGTTTCAAATAACCGTAGGACATCGTATTTTAAAAATCCTAAACGGGATGGAACTGAACGATTGAAAACCGCCAAATGTAGGATAGTTAAAGTTAATTAAGGTTTCATTTAGCGTGAATGATTGTTGATTGCGAAAGAGTCATTTTGAAAGATTTCATTGGAAGAGCGAATCTAAAAAGTAAGCTAACTATGATAAGTTAGGTGTTAATTGTAGATTACTGGTTTATTAGGAATTAAGAGAGTGAATTTTGAATCTGATTTGAGTTAATTGAAGTTTAGTAAAAACCTTGTTAGTATATGCAGGGTTGACAAATTTAGTTTACTTTTTTTATACAAAAAAGCCACAAGTGAAATGTCTAAAGTGAATAAAAGAATTTAACTGAAACTATCTAATTTGCACATTTACTAATGAAACTGCACATTAAACTAACTTCATCAAATGAAAAAATTACAAGGAAAAATATCTGGAAATAAAATTCTGAAAAGGTAAGCTACAAAATTTAAACACTGAAGGGAAACGGTCTGTATTTAAAAAACTTGCACTTGCTTTGTATTTATTGTAATTATTTTGTATTTATTTGTAATTATATTTAAAAAGTTAAACTAACATGTAAATTATGTTTAAATTGAACACAAGTTGGTAGACATTTCGGCAAGTTGTGCACTAGTGCACTTTCCTTGTATTTGGAATGAAGTAAGGTTTTGATACTTTGGAAAGTTCCCTTGAAAGTGAAAATAATTTGCATGTGAATGGTTTACTGTATTTATTAGGTAATGCCTTGTATTTTGCTTTTGTACAGTAATTTGTAATTAAAATTTATTTAAGTTGTTTAATTAATTATTCCCAATAGCTCTGCATAGTGCATTTGAATTGTGGTAATTATCTTAAATATTTATGCGTGTGTTTTGCGTATGGATTGTATTTTAGTTATATTTAACCTTGTATTTATTGAGATTATTACGCAATCTGGTATTAATTAATTATTTTCTCGAATTTAGGCTGATGCCTTGAGCCTAGGCGCCTACGAGAACGACCCAAGTGTAGGAAAATACGTAAACCAAGATGGGCTCCAGCAACTCCGCCAGTATTTGAAAGTTGGCCCTTACAAATCCTTTTTGAGCGGACAGCCCAAAAACGCCTTTTTTGGATATCTTCGACAAGTAATTAATAAACAGAGTAAACGGGATATTGACCCTGATGATTTTTCTGTCGCTGAAAGCCAAAATTTAAAAATAACCGCTGCTAATTTAACCTCTAAACGTAGACGTAACCGGAAACTTAATTTAACTAACTTAACTAACTCTGAGGTTAACTGTCCGCCTTCCACGCTAACTTGTAATTCTACTTCTACTAAACCCACTAATATTTTGGGGAAAGTTAGACCTGTAAATTTAAACGATTCTAAAGTTGATTAAAACCTTGATTAAAAACTTTAAAATCCTGTAAAATCTCCTGTTATAGTCATCCTTAATTGTAGTTAGTTTGACTTATTTAAAATTTTCCTAAGTAGTTAGTTTAATTGGTCAAGTAGTTAAATTTCCCCGTTATATTTCCCGGGATTGTTATTTTTTTATTCTTCTTAATGCGTCTGAATTGAAAACTATTGCAGCAATTAAGTTAAAGTACCTTGAAGCAAGTACCTTATCAAACCTTTCTTTTTGTGTATATCTCTTGATAAGATCTGTTTTTATTATGTAAGAAAATACTTAAAGATTTACGTATGACAGGAGTGTTTTTTACAGATTTATATGCCATGCTACAAATATCCAAATGAAATTGGGTGAAAGTCATAATTTTATTGTAAAAAATATAAATATTTTCTAACTAATTTTAAACTTAATAAATATTAATTAAACTTACTTTGGATTGTGCATAATTCATCTTTATTCACCGTCATCTGCAAGAAAAATGTAAAAAGTGAAAAATCTGCAAAAAGTTGTAAAAACTGAACATATTCTGGAAACCTAACTTGTCTACTTCCGCTATTTACTTTCCCGGGGCAATTTGAAAAGTGTAAGGCAATGTCTCAACACCGATTTTCTTTAGGTTTTGACTAGAAGGCCGGTCACGCTCATTCACTCGACAAAAGGACATGATGCTTCCAGCATTGCAAATGTTCACTACTCGCCTGGACCCGAACATGAAGAGATTCCTAGTCCTGGAGTGGATCTTTCCCAGAGGGGGTTCCCCCTCCCGGGGGTTAACAAGGATAAGAGGTTTTTTGGACCTCCGCATGGACCTAAATCACCAGGTTATGGAATTACTATTGATAAAAAAATTAATATCAGGATTCGCCATTCTGAGGCGGAAACTGACGAGTCTGATGAAGTTCATAAGTAGTTTAGCTAGAGAAACCAAAATACTGTAACTTTCTCAATTTGTATCTATTTACATGAAAAAGAGTTGTAAAATTGTACATTTCCGTATTTTTTAGTTAATTAATGTTTTATTTTTAACAGACTTTGATGATGATCCTGATTTGCCATAACACAAAAAGACTAAATACATAAATGCAAAGTCAGATGAGAAACATTAAATGCAATGACAAGCCATATCCACATCCACCGGAAACAGTTCACATTTTTGGACAAAAATGGACTACAAATACACACCAAAAACACAAATCATATTTTTTGTACATTTTTAGTTCTAAAATAAAGTTATTTTTTTAAACACAACACATTTCATTGACGTTTTTAAACACGACGGATACACAACTTTTAATTTTACAGATTACAAATGTAAATATTTAAAGGTATGTTTTGTATGTATTTGTAATTTTAATTATGTTTGTTAATTTTTAATACTTAATTGCTTTCTTTATTTAGTTAATTTTATTTAAAGCATCAGTCACGTTTAAAGACGAGTGTGCTGATGTAAATGTCTTGTCTTGCAACTTAGTCTCTTTATGTATGTTTTATAGTCAATTATTACATAACGTCTCATTTTTAGTTTACTTTCTAACGAAATGAAAGCTGCAAATAAAACAAGCTTGAAAATATTATGTAACGGAGCTAGAGAACGTTGCTTGTTAATACATTATACCGGAAGAGTGGCTGTCGCCGAGTGTCCCAGTCCTTCCTGCCGAAGACATTGCATAACAATTAAACCAAGCGTTAGTAATTTCAGGTATGTAGTAATTAAATTAGTCGCAGCGGTGAAAGTTAATTACTACTACATGTGCTAAAGAGAGCATAAACCGCCTGTTTACCAGTCTAAAAACCTACGAGAGTAGAATTTTAAGTAAAATTTTCAGATTTTGCGAGATTTGCTTTTTTCTGCGTAATTTGTAAACAAAACAGCTCCAGACAAACGCAAAAAGGTGGTTAAACTTTATCCGTGAAGCATTTTAAGCTTTTAAGTTGATACTTCAAAATCTCTTACTGGATCAACTTACCATACATTTCCTCTCTCGTTTCCTTCATCTTTGTACTTTAGTGAAAGTAAATACTGCTTTCCCGTCTCATACTATCAATACTATTATCATTCATCTTTCCTCCTCTTCACCTACTTAAGCTACTTCAGTTCCTATCAAAACTCTTAACTTCACATGCTGTCCCGTTGTAGATTTCATCGTTCAAAATATAAAGGCACTTTCATAAAATTAGATTCTCAAAATAATAGAAAAATTCTTGACATTTTAAATATCAATTCAGATGAGTACTTAAAAGAAAGCTTTTATCTTGCTTCTTCCTTTGATCTGTATAGAATCCACTCTTCCAACATCAATGTTTTGTATACAAAATGTGAATTTTTATATCAAACATGTCACTGTTTGAGATTTTTGCTTGTAACGACCTCAATTTTCAACTGCGAGTTTTCATTTTCATGTTATTCACCCATAGCCAGGGAAAGCAGATTCCTTCCAATTGAGTCCGGTCCATCTAAAGATTATGAGTTTTCCGGGCCACAAACCGCGAATTACGGCCAAACCGGTCCTAACTTAATTGATTATGAGTCGCCCCCGCAAAAACACGGAGCTCAAAGCCCTTCGTTTAAAGGACCGCTGACAATTTACTATGGATTTAAACCTGTGGCCACACCGTATGGAAACATTTCCTTGGGCGGGAAAGAAACGGATTATAAACGGTATGATGAAGACTTACTTCCGGGGTTGAGTAATGAGGCTAATTACCCACTTAATTACGACGTGACTGAGCGGAATGAAGAAAGAGAAAGTCACGGGTTCCGTGATAATTACGGTTTTAACGACTTAAGAACAATTAGTAGTGACCTAGATCACGGGAATCCACAGCTTGAAAATGACTATCTCGATTTTAACGATGAGACTGACGTTGTTCCAATTAATTACGATGCCGATCTAGATCGGGTTTCCTATAGAAATGTGAAGTACAAACGTGACGTCTCAGTAAGAACAGAAAAAATTGACCTTTGACCTATTATTGAACATGAAGATGACAGATTCAATAAATTACGCAGTTCCAAATTTTGATTTTTAAACGGTTTTCAGATACAACAGCCAAGAGCAGGACAAACTCAACGAGATTTTCAAATGAGCCTGTCATCTCCACCGGATAAAAATGAAATTGTCAAGTACCCGGAGCTTTCCAGGAGTCGAAGACGTGTCAAAATTGAAAAGAAATCTGATTTTTTAAACTTTTCTTCTAAAAATTCATTTTTGGATGTTTTAAAAAGAAATTTTTCAATTCCCCGGAGAGATTTTAATGATAAATTAAATTCTTCGCTTTCATTGGCAGTTGAAAACGCTGCAAATAGTGCAATAGGGTTTGTAGACAGTTTTGCAAAAGCGGGAATGTCCATTTTGCAAACTTTTGTTGTTAATTTAAATACGTTTTCCAATGCAATTAATTTAAACGCTTCAAAGTTACGTAATGATCATGTAGTTAACGAGTCTGTTACAAAACCTTTAAAAAATAACAAAAACGGAAGTAATGCATTGCATAACTTTTTTCATTCAAACAGACTTCAATTTACGAACGGTAAAGTAAAGGGAAGGAAAGGGTCATGAGCTTGCAGATTTTTAAGGATTTTTTATGTGAACAGGTTTTTTTTTGCCAAAACAATGCTTTTCTCCGTAATTTAATTTGTCCTAGAGTCAGCGCTTTTTTTGGAATTTACATGAAACGTGATTTATTGTTTCCTTTTTTAATGCAATTTTTATCGTGAATGAGATGTTTGAAATGTAATATATAGGATGTATGATAAGTAGATAAGTAATTTCAGTCAGTATTTATAAGAACACACTTGATTTTGTTCCTTTTTCGATATTTACAATAATGTATGCGAATTTAATAAAAATGATTATGTTACGTAAGCTTTTGAACTAAATTTTCATTTGTATCATATTTTTCATAGAAAATTCATTTGAAAATGGTTCCAAGGATAAAGAAAAGGAGAAAGTAAGGAAAATAATTAAAATTTAAGAGGATTTTTACCAGTTCTTGTACAATTACGGGACTGCTCTGTCTTTAGATGATGGATTGGTTGGTTAATAATGCACATTGTTTAATAATCGCATGACAATTTTCATTTTGCTCCGTTTTTTCATATTAACTGAAGACTTTGTATCCTCCTTCCACCTACACGTTTCCACTCAGATCAGGCTCTCTGGCTTCCAGTGAAAGCTGGAGCATGTCTAAATCAATTTTCATAACAAAAAAGTATTTGCTCTTGTTTAAGTCGTAGACGGATGGGAAAAGTGAAAGCGAGCTTGGAATGTTTTGTCGGGTATAAAATGAAAATTGCGACGCGACTTGGGCAACAATCTGTCTTTTCGAGGTGAACAGTGAACTCAAAGCTCTAGAGACTCGGTCAAAACAGGTAAAATTAAATTGTTAATGGCTTAACTATTTTAATTGTGTTTTTAAAATAGTTTAAATCTTGTTTTATACGATTTTTCAGGATTTAAAAGTGATTTTAGATAAAATTGCGGTTCTGAACAAATCAAGGTGATATTTAAACGAAAAAATGTTGGATACAAACAAAAGGGCGGATGTGGATGCGGGGGTTAAGAAAGATGTTTTTAAAGGGTATTCTGTCCTGGCTTTCATACTGATTGTCACACTTTCTTCGGTTTTTACTTCAGCCCAGGCGAATCCAACTTGTATTTTGTAAGTTTAAAACTTTGAGAGTCTCACATTGCCCCAAATAATGTTCTATTGTAGTATTCAATCAATTTTGAAACTTGAATTTCATTGAATTAACTAATTTTGACGTGATTGTTTTGATTTTTATAGGAACTGTGCACAATGCGTTAAAATTTACGGAGATTTCTTTGACGGCCATTCCTGTGCAAAGGTTTGTATGGAATCGAGATCCAGATTTGATTCTTTTGTTGACTGCGCGGATCCCACTACCATTGCCAGATTTCTTAAATCTTACTGATCCCAAGGGAGACGAGCTGGGAGGAAGAATCGAAGGGAAATGATTGATTTTTGGTGATTTGTATTTGGATTGGTAATTTTGTTGGATGTAGTCAAATTGTAATTAATTAAAGTAATTAGTAAACAAGTTAGTTAAATATTTACTATGCTGTTAATAAAATAAACTTTGTTTTAAAAAAATACACCCTTCCCGCTTATTTTATAATGAAAAATTTACATAATTTCATACAATTATGCAACAGTAATTAAAAATTTATTCATATAAATAACAATAATTTACATTAAATGCATTAAACAATCTTTGAACAACAACAAAAGGTTACGTAATAGAGAGACTGATTGGTTTAGGAAAGATTACGCATTTACGTAATAAAGATAATACTGGAGAAAGGAAACTCCGTTTTTTATTCCAATTTTGATATAAAATCGGAAATGGAATAGTCATCGTGACAGTCCGGGATGAACCTGCCTTTCTGAAGGATACAGGAATCTGCACATCTTCGCCCTTCAAAATAGTCCCCGTAGATTCGTTTACAGTGTCCGCAGTTATTCAGGCAGATTTTCATTCGCGCTTTTGTTGAACATTTTGAAAGGGAGGAGAAGGTGATGAGGATGATGGCGAGGATGAGAAAGAGTTTCAATTCTAAACGATAAGTGCCCATCTCAAATTGTCAGATTTCCAACGGTTTGCTTACGAAAAAAAATGCTGAAAAGAAAAATATTGCTTTGATGAAACAACTATTGAAAAGCGGGCATTATTGGGTATTATGGGGATACAATTTGACAGGTTTTTCATAAAAAATCTTGATATTGCGTCATAAATGTCTCTAAAACATGTTTAAAATATCAATAGAAAGATTCATCTCTATTTTGTGGATGTTGATAGATGACACATTTGACAGAATTTGACATAAAAACGTGTCCGTTAAGCAAACTTGCATTATCAAACACTATCGAGAAACCCTTTACAGTGCTTATCTGACAAACGAGACTTATCAAACATTCTAAATAACAATTTTGTTGCATACTCGATAAAAACAACACTTGTACAGACACAAACACGATATTATTATGTAAATAAGCTTTGTTATCATACACCTATCAAAAACGTAATTTGGTTAAGGAATGAATGAATCGTTAAAAGTGACAAGTGACGTTGGAAGTTAGGGCTTCCTTGTAATAAAATGTATCTTCCTTCCTTTTTCCTGTAGTTTGGCTAGTAAGGTTGGAAGGATCACTTTTGCTATTTACTAAAAAACAAGCAAGGAAGATGGAAGGAGAATAAAATTGACTCTCAGCTTACCCCACCCACTGTGAAGCTTCCTTGTAGATTCTTTTGGAGATTTTAGCTTAAGAACTTGCACAGTTATTTCTGAGATTACACAACTGAAACTGTCTCGTTCTTGCGGTTAATTAAAGATTGTTTGTGATCCGCAAGTGTTTACAATGTCAGAAAGTATCACTGTATCGTAACTCAAGAATTTATCTACAAAACAAAGACTTTTTTATGAAATTGTGCTACTTTTAACAAAACAAAGCACAAATTAACCTCACTTTATCCTACTTCCTTATGATCTCAAAAGCTAACTAAACTGAAGAGGACAAAGATTTTTATACAAAAACTTGAAGGATATCTTTATTTTCGGTTAAATGTCATACTGGTAGCTGCCAATGACCAACTTGTAAAGAGTTTAAGTGGTTAGTAGCAGAAATTAACAATTCCTGAGTTTTTTCTATTTTGTCTATTTTTTGCGTGACCTTGTATTTTTCAGGAGTCAATATGACATTGTCGATAATATCAATAATGTTAGGTCCTAGACCTTGAGATCTAACTGTAGAGCTGTAGATATATCCAACGGCTACCCGTATATTTTTTGCACCGGTTTTTTATCCCCTATTTTTTGCAAGTTTTTTAGTGAGGAAATCCTTCAACTCCAATAGAGATAGTGTTATGCCGGCATCCTAAAAAAATCAAGGCGTTTACTAACAAAAATAAATGAACAACATCTTTTTTGTTTCGCTTCTAGACACAATGTATGATGATGATTTTGTTTGATTTTGCTTGATTACCTTTAATATTAACAAAGATGCGTGACAGTTTGGAGGGAACAATGAGCAGTAATAAATCTAAGAGTTTAAGAGGTCATTCTCAATAGAACAAGAAGAGAATAGTCAACGTTGGCTACGTTGTTCCCAATACTCTATTGTTCTGGTGACCCAGATGGATTAGTTTTTGCCTAATCATGGCCGTTATGATATGACAGGAGATGAGAAGTTTAGATGAATTTTAAAAATAAACTTGTTTATAATAAACCTAACCACATAAAACTGAAACTGTCCACTATAAGGAAGCTTTACTATGTGGTGAATACTAAACGGATTTTTTCTTATCAGTTTAATTCTGGTATGTATTCAGCGATGAGCTTGCTTGATTTGATTTCTTGATTGGCAAAGCTTGTAAACAGCTTAAGTTCCGCTTCCTAGCAAGTTGAAGGCGCTTCCAAGATGCGAAATCATACAGGACCTGACATCTATTCATTGCTGGGGTAAAATTATTGAGTTCTTATCTAAAGTTAAATAAACGGTTGTAAAACCCTTAACCGACTAGCTGAACGTAGCAAAGTAGTAACTGCAAAATGTAGATTCAGTAATTTCAAGTTATAATTTTTATTTATAAAACAAAAGCATACTACTATCAATCAAGGCAATCTACTTGCCTCATATTATGTACAAGAACCGAGAATGGACGCAGTTCATATAGAAATCGGATTGATGACAATACTAAAAATTTGTTTTGGATGATCTTTTTATGGTTATCTGTAGGTAGCTAAGGAAGTTTTTGCCAAGGCGTTTATTTTTAAAAAGTGGTAAGAATTACAATCATAATGCGTTTGTGAACTAGAGATTGGCTCAATTTGGTTTTATACGCAAGTGCCTACAAACACACGTCACACGTAGCTTTTTGCAAGAATTTACAGATTAACTGACATTAGTTTGCAAGAAATAAGAATGGCTGATGCTGAAAACCCAGTGGGTACTGAATCAAAGCCTAAACCAAAAGTTATATTTCGGAGCTCTGACAATGTCGACATCCGTGTGGAGAGGGACGCAGCGGAAAAAATGTCTGTCGTGATCAAAGGGGTCCTGGATCAAGTTGTAGAGGGCTATGAACATGAGACTGAGAAGGAGCACGTTGTGCCCTTCCCTTACACCCCTGCTAACATTTTGCAGATGGTGGCTGACTTTGGAAGTCAACATTATGTAATCAAAACTGACTATTCATTACACATATTTTATAGGGAAATTAAAACTATTTTATTTCTAGAACGATGATCCAGCGGTAAGAAATGCACGGTGGGGTAGTCGCTATGTAGCTGGTTTAGATAGGTGGCCCGAGTGGGACAGAAACTTCATACAAGGAAAGAACGTGGATGATTTGAAAGCACTGAAGAAGGTTCGGAAAGTACAATTACTATATTTATCACTTATAAAGGAAACGCCAAAGACGCAATATGAAACGTCTCTTTGTACTACTTCCTTCAGGTTGCCTCCTTCTTGAAAATGAATGACTTGAGAGAAGTGTCCAGAAATGCTATCTACTTCGTCACCCGTCCAGCTTACTACAGTCGTTACGGTTATTAAGAAACAAATAGTATCTCATAGTCTCATAGTAGGATTCAAAAATCTGTGTCTAACAACGTCTTCTGAATTGGGAAACATGTCACAATCAAGAAGGAGAAAGTTAAAAGATATATGAATCAAAGAAGATATGTGTGATTAAATGACCGGAACCTGTAATTTTGTTTATGTATGGATGAACATACCTTGTTTATTGAATGTTATCATTTTGTTATTTCGATCGATCAATAAAAATTCAGAATTGTACTAAAATTTTGGACATGACATTATTTTAAAGTTAAGAATGGTTAAAATATTTTTCTTCATGTGGTAAACTATAAAAATACATAATTGCAGTACATAATTAGTAATAATCGTTTCATACAGCTAATTAGGAAACTCAAGAATGGAAAACATTAGGAACTGCAAACTTGGGAGATGATAAGCCGTTGCTTATCAAAGCTGTGAAGGTTTGAAGATCTTCACTTTCATTCTCAGAAAAAGTCAAAAATGATTCTTGAAAGGTTAATTAAAAGTTAATTGAGGTAATTAATGTGATTAGGAGCCTAATTATCTTCAAGATGTATTCCACAAAAGAAGCTTCCAAGCGATGACATTTTTCATTTTCATGAGCTCTTTGTCCATTTTGCATTCAGATTTTTTATTGCGTAATCTTGAAAAGTACTGTCTGCGCTCAAAGCAGATGCCAACATTCACAAAAATACACTTCACTCGCTCTGTTTATGTTGATCAGGTGAGCAGAGGAAAAAACTAACTAAATTTAACTAATATTTAACTTGTCTTGATCAACTCAAGTGGTTTTTAATTAGAGGAGTGTCCCATGTTAATTAGTTAAATAATTAGTTAATTGAACATTGGAAGATTAGTTAATAAATTTAAAATATCTGTGGGTGAAGATAATTAGCGGTTTAAATAAAAGTTTAATTAGACGTGGGGGGAATGATTTGCAGTTTGGAGTTTAAATAGGGTTCGGGTTTTAATTCGGGTTTAAACGACCTTTTGAATCTCTTGAATTGAATCTAATAAAACTGAAGCCGGAAGGGTTTTGATTGAAGCAAAATTGGATTAAAATTCAGTACTTGTCCAGCTAGTGACATTAGCTTACTTTTAAAATGGTAAGGATTTAATCTTTATCTGTAATTGAATATGTAATTATTAAAATACGTAATTATATTTGATTTGGAATGTTGTTGTATTTCAGGATGTGTTTTTAATGATTTGTCGGAAGAAAACTACGGTATTTTTGGATGCAAAAGAGGACACTTCCGTTTTAGAGCTGAAGCGAATGATAGCAGGTAACGTTAAAAATCCTTTAAAACAATCATACAATAATTAATTGTAATTATCTTGATTAAGTTTTTAAATGGGTGATTTTTCATCTTTCAGGGATTACAAAAATTATGCCGGAGAACCAGCGTTTGTTTAAGGACACAAATGAAATGAATAATGACCGGACCTTGGCTGATTACGGGTTAAATTCTGCTTCTGCTAAACCACAATGTCCAGCAACCATCGGGCTTGCTTTTAGGTTTGTAGTAATTAATTATTCATTAATTGCTGAACAAATAGACTTTTGTAACTAAATTGTTAATTTTTAGAAACGAAAACGGAGACTGGGAAGATTTAGAAATTGCTCCTTTGTCACAACCACCAGAACTCCCGGAAGTTATGAGACCTCCTGATGTAGCACAACCGGAACAAGTGGCTTAAGAGTTAGTTTAATTAAAAGCTAAATTACTAGCTTAAACGCGCTGTGAGTAATGTCCTAAACAAAGCTGAATTTTATTTTATACTTGGCTATTTGTGTTTTCAATTTTTTAATTAATTACTCAACGTAAAATTAAATGTGGCTGCGTTAAGTTTCATTAAATAATCCACTGTACCGTGTGTAACTACATGTGTTTGCTTTCAGTCAAAATTACTTTATTTCATTAAATAAAAATACAGTTTGGAATAATTAACTTAATTATGTAACTTAAAAACTTGGACTTATTTTAGTTATTCATTATAAATCTGTATAAAAGGTAATTAGTACACGCGATTTCTTAAAATTCATCTATCTGCCGGTCCACTGCACTTAACGAGCATCAAAAACGATCACTGCAATTAAAAATATGGCATTTTAGTGGTTAATTGACATTAAAGTTTGAAGATATACTGAGGAGAGTCATTCATTGAAATTAAACTTACATCGCTTAGTTCTCTTTTTATACATGATTCTATAGCCACATTCACGACATCGGATGGGATCACGGGATTTGATTTCATTTTCAGAACGACATTCTACAACAAAATCATAAAAATTATTTACTAATTACGTAATTTAATTGATATCAGTTTTAATTGTGATTTTTTTACCTCCACAAATATAAACCATTGGAGCTTTCACAGCCGCCTGGTCTTTGTTGGGCTGCTGATTTGGATTCTGACCTGTGACTGGGCCACCCACTTGACTTGGGTTTGGGCTGTCCATTTTATTATCAAGGTTAATTACCAATCACCCTCTAATCATTAAGTATTTAATTACAATTAATTTAAAAAATTCACAAGATTTAAAAGATTGCACAAATGCTTTTAAAAATAAGGTCACAGTTAACCTTTCTTACCTCCTTTCCACTGTAGATTCAATCCAGAACTGTTAACTTTTAATTAAACTTTAATTAACTTTTTGGAAGTAAACAGGGTGAAGAAGAGACGGAAAATGCTTTTGGCTATGCTTTACTATTTCACTTCCGCCGAGGTCGTTCTTGCCCCAAAATTTTATGCTCGTGCCTGTGCCAATGTAAAAATGGATTTGGCTCGCGTGTGTGTGCTTTTCTTATGCAATTTTTTAAACAAAGACGTGCATTTTTGCGTGGCTTATGATTTTCAGTCATTAAATTATTAACACCAGAACGCTTTCATTATACTTTGCATCAAAATCTTTAGATCACATATCTGGCGTCATCATTTCAAGTTGGAATGGGTTATCTGGAACTAGTTTGGTAGTTAAAGTTAACTATAGTTAACTATGTACGGTTGGGAGGTTGGGAGGTTACCCAATGAGTTCCTTTCGTGTTTCCATATCACTTGCATAACATTGGAATTTAATTACGTAATTAATTTCAAATGATGCTTTTATTTGAGGGATTTTTAATTGTCAATTTTACCGGCTAGAGTGTAGCTGTCTGGTTTTTTAACAAACTTTAAAAATGGGGAAGTTTATGAACTGGGCGCTTTGTCTTCTCGTATTCTACCTAGGCTGCGTACAAGCTAAAACCGTTGGAGGTGAGATTAACCGTTAAAACCCGTTGAATAAAGTAAACCCGGGGAGTTAATTCTGTTTAATTATTTTTCAGAGTTGGAAGATAAGGTTACAAACGCACCGAAGAAGCTGAAATGTTATATTTGCAACTCTGCAATGGAAAATTGCGATCCAGCAACCGGAGCGAATATAAAGTATAATTGTGGAAAGAGCCATATTTCAAGGATTTACGGTATTTCAAGTCTCAGCAATAAGAACCTCAGTTTAAAGGAGTGGCCCCCCTCCCTATCTGAATTGGCCAATGAAGGGTCGTTGAATGGGACCTGGAATGAGATTGGATACGGTCCGAAAAACTTTCCTGGGAGTCATGAAGAAGGTAACGGTAATTATTAATGATTATTTTTAATTCTCGACTAATTAAGTAATTTAATTAGGGAAACGGTTGATTGACGTTTCAAACGGGACTGTATTTTCGAGTTTGTATAACGCTTGGATGGAAAGTGGCAAAGATTTGGATGTGGGATCAGGATTTACATCTTGTCAGATTATAAAGATTACCGTGGAGCCGCAAAATAACGGGGGAAGGGGTGAGATAAGCCAAGACAAGCTGTTCTCACAGTAATCTTTTATTTTAATTGTAATTAACTTTGTTTCTTTAGTACAAGCTCTGCAAGAACCTCCAAGAATTATCAGGTCCTGTAGTTTCGTCGACTGGAATAAGAAAAAAACAGATTCAAGTTTTAAAAACGGGTGTAAAAAAATTAATCACAAAGCCGGCATTGTGGACATTTGCTACTGTAATGACAAGGACTTTTGCAATTCCTCTGATAAGTTCAAAGCTTCACTTGGAATCTTACTGGCTTCCTTCCTACTCTTCTTTATGTAAATCTTACTGGAACGATCTTTTTGACAAATTATAATCACAGGATGAACAATTGAATAAATTTTAGTAGCCCCTCTTCTGCATGTAAATTAACGTATTTAATATTTAATTGCCCTAGTATGTCACGCAAAGGAAGTAGGAAGCGGGTGTAGCTAATTAGTAATTAATTGAATGCGCCACCTTTATTTAAGCCAAGCCCTGCATTTAACTCAATGAAACTTGTCACACGAAGTGGTTTTTTTATTTAATTGCATCTTTAACTTATAAAAAATTGCATCAATGTCTTTCTCGCAATATCAACAAGATCGTTTACCTTTGCAATTCTTGTTTACTTACTGTAAATGAACGGAATGGCGACCTTTTCATGTATTTGCGAGTTAATTTTTCTATTATTTTCTTCTTTGACCTAATTTTTTCCTTCCTGTCGATTTTCAATGAATGAACTTGAATTTGGTTAGATTTTTATGCGTTTGGGAGTAGGTATTTAAAGTCAGTAGGTTTTAAAGAAGATCACTGAAATAATTACTCATCTTTATTTCGCCAATAAAAGTTACATAATTTCTTAAGAATCCTACAAAGAAGGATAAGCGACAAGGATTGGGGCAAATTGGAAAACTTGCAGGTGATACAAATGTAAAAAAGATTTGTTTTTGCTGCAATCAGGATTAAAGGTCACTTCCTTCCTGATTTGTTTTTGTACAAGTAGCCCTGGGAAAGTGTGTCAATACCGATGAACTCTGTGACATTAGCCAGAAGCATCTAGAATTAAAAAAGATCTGTCTCAAAAATAAATTTACTTCATTCATTCATGAAACCTCCAAAAAAATCTTGTCTTGGGGTGGCCCTGCGAAATAAATTACGAGTTTTTACCTACGTAAACCATATAAAAATTCATGCGTAGGTCATGATTATGTAAAAACAGAATCAAACGGAGATAATTGCTAAATAGGGATGGATTTAGTAATTAAAGCTTAAACAGTAATTAATTAAGTAATTAGTAATGGTAAATCTATGCAAAATCTCAAGCTAAATCCAAATCCTTACTTTCCTTGATAGTAACTTTAAAAGGGCATTTAATGTTTAATTTTGAAAAGTTTCATAAATTATGTAACGCGTGTCGTTCACTACCTAATTGCTTATCTTTATTGTTTGCAAATTCTTTTTTGCAAGCTCTTTTAGACTGATCTTTATCGTTATGATCCTTTAAGATTTATTCCGCCCAAACTGAATAGTAGGATTTTGTATTACAAACATAGCGCTTATGAGGATTGCAGACCGGTATGTATTGTGTCATGTGCGTGGATGGGAGGAAGGCCCTTTTGCTTATCCATACAGGTATGCACAGGGCCTTACTAGGTAAACAAAGGCTGCATGGACAAGGCACACTCCGCACGTAATAATTTTTGCACGCAGTGCTTTGTACTGAACCTGACCTTTGGCTAGGGATGCGACCCTGCATTAGTATAGCATCACACAGGTAAAAAAGCTCATATAAACTTGTTAAATCTTTTAAAAATCCTTTAGTTTTGGAGAGGAAGTGAAGAAGAAAAGGGAGACGCCAGGGCGAGTCTTTTTTTAAAAAGTGTCGTTTGGTTTTTAAAAGTTAAGTGCAGGAAATAGTTAAATTGTTCAAAATGCCACCAATGCCGCCTAATGAACTGTTTCAGAGAAGTGTTCAAACATGGAGCAGTTGGTTTCCTACGATTATTTTCGCTATTTTGGCCATGCTCGGGACTTATAATAATACTTGGATGCATATGGATATGATGGCGGATCGGTTCCGGGCTTCTTTTTATGATACGAAAGATACTTTTGATTTTATCGTGGGTAAGTTTAATTACTTAATTAACATTAGTTTCCGCGTGCATATAGCGTGTTCTACAAGATTAAGCCGATTACAAGGAAAAAATCAATTAAATTTTGTAGAACAGTGTGAAAGAATTAATCAATCGAGTCTGCTTGTTAAAAAGTTGCGCAATTTTTAACCCTTTTGGATGAATTTTTCTACAATTTATTGCTACATAGGTTTGAATTAATTATTAATGTGCAATAATGTGCGGATCTGTAATTTTAATTAAATTGGTGGAATTTATCACGTTTGAGGCGATTTTTAAACAATCAAGTCACAATTTTTTACGTTAGTGTGGAAATAAGTTCGTGCAGATGTATTGATCAATTACTTTTTGAATAATTAATAACTTCTTTCATAGCAAGTCACTTCTGGGATTTCGAAACCTTTTTTGTAGCCCAATAGCCTTATGAAATCCAAAAGAAATTCGCGTGGTCAAATGTTGCCGAACTCCACAGGTTTCATTTTATTACTGTAAAAGAAATGTAATAAAAATGGCAAAGGACAATGTTTGGAGGTGGATATTTCAAGATTGCCTGTAGCAATTCACGGTTATCTTGTGACGTCTTGTAAAATTAAAAGGGTTTTCATTTTCATCAATTTAATCATTAACTGATGACAATATTTAACGTTACAGTCAACCAGTTTAGTACAATGCAATGGTAATTAATTGCATTTAGGTATAATTTGTTTTTATTTTGTCAACACAGCTATTTTAAACTTTCAAAAAGTTTACAATTAATTTAATTTTAAATTTATGCATCTTTAAGGATTACTTTACGCAACCAAAAATACTTGTAATTTTTACTACCTTGAAGATTCTCAATGCAAGTTCAGGAATTGCAGGCCATCTCAAATGTTACTAATCAAGTACAGCAATGTTATAATTTACAATGTTATTATAAGATTGTTATTTTATCTTTAATTGACTAACAAGTTGCAATGACAGGTTGATAACATTGTATTGGAGAGTTGTTTGCATTCAAAAAAGAACGTGTTGAAAGACAAAGTTATTATTTATATTAAGGAAAAGATTCTAGAATAGTCGGTGATTATTTTAGTACAATTACGCAATATAAAGTTTAAATGATTGATTAGTTGTTGAAAACCTTAGGAAAATACAAATAATTATATGCGCGTTTGAAAGCTTAAATATGACCTTGACAAGTTGAACTAGTCCGTTTTGACATTCCTTCTTCCGTTACAGATGTGAAGCCCTTTTAAAAACTGAACTACTTCCAGTGTTAATTAACATTTTAATAATTTAAGTAATTTTCCTTGATACCGCCTTGATAATAACATTGTCAATATCACCGGCTTGTGACTAAAAAGTCTTTTAACTTAACTGGAGGTTTACTGTCGTTATGTCATGCATCCAAAATTTTAGGCGCTTGTTTAGGCATTTGTTTAGGTTAGCCCTTTAATATTTATTTAAAAGGTTGCAAACTAAAGGGCAGAAAGGACAGTAGTTTAAATATTCAGTTGACATTCAATTTTGTTTTTGAATTTTTTGGCAAACAAAACGAGCAAGTTTAAATGTCACATAGTTATGTAATCATACACCTTCAATTTATTCGAAGGCGTCCCTGAGGAAGTACAATTTGCGAATGTGTTCAACACGTGCTCTGAAAATTCCTTAAAAGATTAACAATTTTATTTACTCCTTGACAGTTACGTAATAATACTGACATTCTTAACCTTTTGTAAATTGCACGCTGGGAGTATGCAGAAGGACAAGATTTTTATGAACTTTGTATGACAGTGTGAAAATGGCACTGTTTTTGCTAATTAAAATAATTCACTTTGGAAGCCAATTAGGTAAATTTTAAAGAATTTTAATCACATTTTGTTCCCTCTGTTGCAGTTGGGGGTGGAAGTGCAGGGGCTGTAGTTGCAAATAGGTAAGATTAATTAAAGTCTCGTGGGAAAATAAGTTAATTGGGATTTTAGTTTAATTGGTGACTAAATTAAATTATTTTTTGTAGATTGTCTCAATATTATGATGTGCTTCTCCTTGACGCTGGAGGAGAGCCTAATCCCTGGTTTTCTATGCCAGCCTTATCATTTCTTATGCTTAACTACGCTTCCCATGATTTCATGTATAGGACCCAGCCACAAAAACATTCTTGTTTCGGGCTTCCTGAAAAAGTAAGTAAATTAATTAACTAATTTAACTAACTAATTATAATGCTAATTATTTTTTTAGAGGTCCGGCTGGTCTGCGGGAAAGTGTTTGGGCGGCACGAGCAATATAAACTTTCTTATACATCTCAGAGGTCACGAAAAAGATTACGATTACATTGCAAATCTCACCGGAGACAATGAATGGAACTATGACGGGGTTCTTAAGCACTTTAAAAGTGTTGAGAATTACGTAGGGGAATGGGATAATGGTAAGAAAAGCTTAAATTTTGAAACAATTTGCAAATTTTTGTGCAATTTAAGATTTTAATGTGTAATTTTAGATCAATATCACGGACACGGTGGGGAAATGACTGTGAGTTTGCCGCCGTATCTAGGCATGGGAGATTACTTTGTTAAAGCTGGGCAAGAAATGGGATATCCTCATACCGATCTCAATGCCAGATTTAAAGAAGGTAAAGAATAAGGAATTTGCGTGATAAAATTAAAATTATGCTTAAAAATTATGTTTTTGTAGGTTTTTCTCATATTTACTATCCAATCAAGAATGGACGGAGGATTAGTACTTTTAAGGCGTTTATTGAACCGATAAGGTCAAGACCGACGTTGACTATTTATAAGTTTTCTACTGTTACAAAGGTATGAAAAAATTTAAATGTTAAATATTGTACGGTGGAGAATATTTAAATATTTTTTAATTAGGTTCTGTTGAAAGGCGAACAAAAGCCTTTCCAAGCGTACGGTGTGGAATATGAAAGACACGGAGTTAGAAAAGTTGCTTATGCCAGGAAAGAAGTTATCTTATCTGCGGGAAGTATCGGCTCTCCCAAATTACTTTTACTTTCGGGAATTGGTCCCGAACAAGACTTGCAAAGTGTTGGGGTGCGGCCTAAGGTGGATTTACCGGTGGGGATGAACCTTAAGGATCATATTTCCACGTATCTTGGACCTTTCGTGATTAACAAACCGATCAGTATGCTGTTTGATCGGGATATTACTACGCAGTCGTTTCTGGTATGATGCAAATTAAAGTTAAATATGAATTGGATGTTAATATTTAATTAATTTTAGGATTATGCGCAAAAAGGCACGGGAGAGTTGTCTTCTTCAGGAACTTCCGCTGTGGGATTTGTGGCAACGCCGATGGCAAAAGCGAGAGGGGAAGGGGACTGGCCGGATATTCAATATATTTTCTTGGGTTCTCACATTACCATATTTTTTAAGATTAATTTTTAAGGGTTTGGCTAATTAGGTTTGGGATTTTGCAGGAAATGGAGTCTACTCCAGGATGGATACTGACATGGCGCATGGTTTCCATGTACGGCCGGATCTCATGAAGAAGTATTTTGCTGAGGATAAAAACAAAGATTCTTTTCAGATAATTGTTTCGTTGGCTAGGCCAAAAGCCACGGGGACTATGAAATTGAGCGGGTCAAAGTTTAATGATGAGTTTTTAATCGATCCGAAGTATTTGGATAATGAACATGACATCAGGACTTTAGTTGAAGGGGTTAAAATGGCGGTTAATTTGGTGGAGAATACGACAACTTTTAATGAAATTGGGGCGAGGTTTACAACTTCCGTTTTTCCGGGATGTGAAGGCGTTGAGTTTAGAAGTGATGAGTATTGGGAGTGCTTTATTCGGCATTATTCACTTACTTTGCATCATATTGGTTAGTTAATTAATTGTTAAAATTAATTAAAAGTTAGTTTTGAAGTTTTTATATGGCAATTATGATTTTTAGTTGGACCTTGCTCGATGGGCAGGAAGGACTCTAAGGATGCTGTGGTTGATACAGAACTTAAAGTTTTGGGGATTAAAGGGTAAATTAATTAAGTTAATTAATATTTTCTGGATAATTAACTTTTTAACTTGGATTTAGGTTGCGTGTTATTGACGCGTCGGTTCTGCCGACTGTCCCGATTAGTAATACGAATTATCCAGGTATGCTTACTTATTATATTTCTGGTAAAATTGTTTAATTTAATTGTAATTAAAGTTAATTGAGTTTATTTTTTATTTAAGCTATTATGGTTGGAGAAAAAGGCGCGAGTTTTGTGCTGAAAACGTGGCTCAGCTCGGAGAATGGCCAGACCAATGAAATCATTCGTTAAGTAAAATTAAGTTTAAAGATGAGTTTAACTAGTTGTACACAAATTGTTCATTAATTGTACAAGTCTATGTAGGTATTTATTTTTGTACCATTTTGTAAATACGTGTGTGTGTCTCTTGTATGACAGGAAATAATTAATTGTACAGTTAAATAATAAGTAATTAGTCGATAAAGCAATGCAACGGAAATAAAACGTTAAAACAGCGATTGTTGTTAAATTATTGTCATTTAAAGAGTTTTAATCAGACTTGCCGTACAAAACATTTAAAACTATTAAAAAGTATTACGTAATTAGACTAAAGCTGATATTTTTTCGAAGTGACAAAAGACAAACATGAAGCTATAATGATAGCCGTCTAGAATTGCATATAAAATTGCAACATTTATCTTATCAATCTCATTTAGAAATGTTCTCTAAAAGTTTTTAAAGAACTTGATGATCTTTAAGTGATTGTCAATGGTCAATATCAAAATAAAAATGATTTGTTACAAGTCAGGTCAACTTCAAATAAGCTTATTGATACAGTGTTTGATTTACTCATTGATTGATTAAATCCAAAAATGATTGCCAAACTATTTTCGTATGTAGAACACAACTTGTTCTAAAAGATTAAGATAAATGAGAGATAAATAGCTTAAAAATGCAAAGAAAATAGAATATTTAGGGGAATAGCACAATAATATGCTTACGACGATACACATTGTGCATAACATAGTATAGAAATTCAAGAAATAATGCCTTATACTGTAATTATTATTCATCCCCGGTATCATAATATCTGCAATTCTGAAGTCTCGTATGCACAGTTGTTGTCCTTATCAAATGCCTATCCCTTTGAAAGAAGCAGGAAGTAACGTTTGAAATTATTGACTTGAGTGGACGCTACCTTCGCAATATTATAGTAGCATAATCGAGTCCTTATCAAAGGGGCCGTTATGATATGTGAGCTCCCCTTCTGTAAGCTTTAATAATGATAAAAGGATAACCTATTTTTATTGTGATGGATCACTTCAATTGTTGTGGTCTATTGCTATTCATATAAACGTATACCTATGCATGCAGCCCTTTTTGCTAATATTTTTTGCAGATTCTGTATTAATTTCCCTTCCTTTTCCTTAAATGTTTATTTGGCATTTTGGGGGTGATATCTTACGCAATTTTACACAATAATAGGAAAATAACCTGCAAAAATACGCTAATTATACAGTTCTTCCTTCCAATTCTGTTAATTTTTAAAATTTGTTTGTCTAAATGCTGACAATTAGTATTTAATAATTTGTCGAATATTTAAATAAAGATGAGCTTTTGTATTTGACCAAATTTTTACGCTTTTTAGATTAACAGGTAAATATTATTGCGTAATGCGTTAATATTGGACCTTAAAGGGATCGGCTTCACTTTGGCTTCACCTTAGTACACTTGTCAGCTTTTTTGTGAAGATGGGAACATTGGGAAACGTGGGAGTGAAATGACATGCGTGTTCTTTAATAGAGTACTGCGGCACGTTACAATCTAACTGCTCATTAAAATATACAATGTTTTCGCAAACGCGCTCATATTTTGCACATTCATGCATTGGTGAATGTAAAACCGTTAATAGTAACCGTCACTATACTACAATGTTATCTAATTTTTGCCTTGCTCTTTTCATTCAGTTCTTATCAGCGATTCTTCGATAACATTTAAGCCTTTCAGAGAGTCTGAGACATTCACTTTCATTTTAGTGTTTGCATAATACGAGATTTTTGTCGCTTGAATGTTGTAATAGAGAAAAAAAGTGATTTTGAAGTCATTAACAGCCATTTAGTGACCAAGCCCAAAAGATTCAGTGAGGGAGGACCATGCTAGTTCAAAGTTTTAAGAGACTATGATTGGTTTAGTGATTGGAGTGCAGTCAGTGGTTATAAAATAATGAATCAATTGGAAATTTAATATAAAAATGGAACCTCAACCGCAAATCGCAGTGTTCCAGGGGTTATTCTCTATGCTTCTTTATGGAGCTTTTGGATTCCTTGGACCTGCCATTCTCATGTTTACTCATATGGACTCTATGCAAGATCAACTTACAAGAGGATTTGAGAGCACCGAGTCATTTGATATTATAATTGGTACGGTAGTTAACAAACTAGTGAAATAATTAAGTTTTGATTAAGATTTGGCGCATTTTTTGCAGTTGGTGCTGGCTCTGCAGGTTCGATTTTGGCAAATAGACTGTCCGAGGACTTTCGCACGCTTTTGTTAGAAGCCGGAGGGGATCGTAAGTGACCTTTTGACCTGCCAAAATGAAGTATTGTGTAAGATATTGCGGTTTGATAGATAATTATGCATTTTTTGCAATTTTACAGCTCATCCACTAACCCAAATCCCTGCCTTGTCATTCCTCCTCTTAAACCGTGAGGGAATGGATTGGAATTATAAAACGGTTACGCAACGAAAAAGCTGCTTTGGAATGCCAAAACAGCAATGCGCCCTCCCACAAGGGAAGTCCCTCGGGGGGAGCTCCAATTTAAATTTTATGACTTATTCTCGAGGCTCCCAGTATGATTATAACAACTGGGCGAATATAACCGGAGAGATGAAGTGGAGTTATAACAACCTTTTGAAGTATTTTAAAAGGTCGGAAAATTACAAAGTGGCGGAGTCCAATTGGGATAATTTTACTAGGGAGTGGCATTCTTCAAAGGGGCCGCTGGATGTGGGACCCGGACCGTATCCTGGTCTTGGGGAGTATTTTGTTAAGGCTGGGAAAGAGAAAGGGTTTAAAGAGATTGATTACAATGCGCCGTTTCATGAAGGTAAATAATAAATAAAATAAATCCTACTTGTTTTTAACCGTGTGACAGTAATTAATGTGCTTGCGCGCGTTAAATTTAGTGTAGTACAATGTTATGACTTTGTATGTCGTACAATTTTTTCCCATTCAGTATTAATCGTGTACTTTGGAGTTTAATACCTCGCTTAGTTAACTTTAACTGCGCTAGTGAGTATTAAAGTCAATAACAATCGCGGTTTAATGCAGAGTGATTATCCTGCGCGTTGTAAATAAGCGTTACTGTTATGGCCATTTGGATTCTCATAAATTAAAACTTTTGTAGTTGAAGGATAATGTTGAAATTGTAATTAAAATGTCAATTTATTTTTTTACTATTTTTGAAGGATTTTCCCAAATGGTTTATACGCAAAGACGGGGACGGAGGATGAGTGCTTATCAAGCCTTTCTCGAACCCGTTGGAGTCCGAGACAGGAAGAGTTTAACTGTTAGGAAATTCGCCCACGTGAATAAACTCCTCCTTAGGGATGATTCTGATGAAGTCTACGGAGTGGAATATACTCGGCACGGGCAGAGAAGGATTGCCAGGGCGGAAAAAGAAGTTATCTTGGCGGCTGGTGCGATTAACTCGCCGAAGATTTTAATGCTTTCGGGAATTGGGCCGAAGGCGCATTTGCAATCTCTTGGGGTAATTTAAAACTGTAAAAATTTACGTAATTTCTGAAGATTTTGTGTAATTTTTACGGATTTTTGTAGATTAAAGTGAGGAAGGCACTTCCGGTTGGGAAAAATCTCCAAGATCATGTCTCGACTACTCTCGGGCCATTTTTGATTAATAAACCTTTGTCGTTTAATGTCGACCGGGATATTAACTCGAATAGCGCAGCGGATTTTGTTCTTGATGGAAAAGGCCCTTTGACCTCGACTGGACTCCAGGGTGTGGGATTCGTGTCGTCCAGTATTGCTAAGAATAACGGCGAGGGCAATTGGCCCGATATGCAGTGGACCATTGTTGGCAACTCTGTTTATAAAAATTACGGAAAGGACTATGAATTTGCTTTTAATGCGAAAAAAGGGTATTTGGAAAAGTTTTATGTAAATGCGCAAGGACAAGACTCGTTCCAGATTTGGAATACCCTGGCAAGACCGAAAAGTCGGGGGGAAGTAACTCTGAAGAGTTCGAACCCGAAGGATGCGCCGTTAATTGACCCGAAATACTTTGAGAAATATGAAGATGCCAAGGTTCTCGTGGAAAGTGAGTGGAAAACAAGTGAAAATTTTATGCAAATTTGTTAATTTCGGTTAAATTTGTAGGTCAAAAGAGGAGTATGGAACTTGTAGAGAATTCAACGGTTTTTAAAGAATTGGGCGCTACTTTCATGCCACATTCGCTGCCCGGATGTGAAACTTTTAAGTTTAAGTCGGATGCTTATTACGAATGCTTTCTGAGGTCGCTTACTTTATCTTCGTTTAATCCTGCAGGTAATAATTAAATTAATTTTCCCGCGGGTTTTTAAAACTGATAAGTAATTAAATTATACAGGTACCTGCCGAATGGGCCCGGCTTCATCGCCGGAGGCTGTTGTAGATCCACATTTGAAGGTTATCGGGGTGAATAAATTGAGGGTTATTGATGCTTCCATTATGCCCCAGATTGTTGTTTCAGATATTAATGCAGGTAATGTTTAAAATAATGTTAAATAATCTTCCAAATGTGATTAATTTTAACTAGGATGTTAATTTTAATTATTTTTACAGCCACAATGGCCATTGCTGAGATTGGAGCGGATTTTATCAAATGGGATTATCTCAATCGTTAAGTTTGTTTAATTTAGCCAAAGTTAGCATTTTTTACACTTGCCATGCAAATTCTATTTTTCAGCCATGTACAATTACCAAATAATTATGCAATTAAAGTTAAGTAGAATAGTTAGCAATTTTATTGTGGAACGAAAGATTACCAAGCTTAATTATATTTGAGCTAGACTGGAAATAAATACTTAATTACTTAATAAATTAGTTTTTCTTAACTTTTCTTTCATTTTTGTCAGCTTTTCTTCCAGTGCAGCATCGTTTTATTAATAATTTGGCTATTTTATAGCTGATAAATGTCCCTAGAGTGGTTATCAATAGGAGGAACAGCCAAACGTCTAACTGTCGTTTGACCCACCACGGTTGAAGGACGTTGTGAGGTCGGAGGAAACTCGTGTCTTGATGGAGTACGTATTCCACGTGCCAAACTGCTTGTTCCAAGGGGCTCAGGGGACGGTCAAGAAATTGTTTGGAGAGCTTTTCCATGTTGGATTTATACCTGAAATTAAAATCTAGTTAATCATGAAGGCTTGAAGGCTTATAGAGGTTATCTTGGTTTACGTGGCATCGCTGAGAACTTTAAGAATGGCTGATTCAAGCTTGTCTTCCGAAAAGTCTGTGATTTCTAATTTAATCCCGCAGCCTTTACTTTCAATGAGGTGGGCGTTGTAGTCTTGTTCCGTGAAGATTGGAAACAAGATTAAAGGGACGGAGGTGTAGATGGCTTCGTTTACTCCGCCGATGCCGGCGTGCGTGATAAATGCGCGGATTTTTGAATGATCTGGAAAAATTAAATGAGTTAGTTAAAGCAGGAAACTATGCAGGAAAGGCAAATGAGCTAATTAAACTTACAAAGCAAATCTTGTTGTGGAAGCCAACTCTGGACTAGAACATTTTTCGGGAGGTTTTCCGGCGTTTTGTTTAATTTCCAAATGAATTGAATGTTTGGAAGTCGCCGAAGAGTGTTTAGGAACCGCTCTTGGACGTCTTTTGGAAATGTAAGGAAGTCTATGAAGGAACCGAAGCTTACGTAAACAAAACCTTCTTTTCCTGCGTTGATGAAATCTTCTAAATCCTTTAAAATTAAGTTAGGTAATTGCGTAATTAAAAGTAAAATTTAGTTTTTTAAGTACTTTTGGAAGGCCTTTGTTCTTCTCCTTCTGTACCCATGAAATACCCCCCACGGGTATGACATTTGGGGGTAGTGACCTCGGGTATTCTTGGGCGGGGTGGGTATTCACCAAAACTAAACTTATGTTTTGTTCCAACTCGTAAAAATCCGGAAATGAAGGGAGACCCAGGCCCCGTTGAGTAATTGAAGTTAACTTCGGCATTGTATAAAGTTGTCTGAAAAGCTTCCAAAAAATTGGCATGAAACTCGTCACAGTCCTCTGGAAAAACGACATTCCTGGCGGGTAACCAATCATTGGATCGGGAATGAAAGAGGTTTCGTCGGGAATCCCGATAGAGTCTGTTATCCACGGGAGAATTGTGGAAATGCTGAATAGAACGGTTTTGGCCGAGTGGAAATGAGCTATTCCGTAGCCGCATTCGTTAAAAAGAGCGTCGACAACCACGAGATCGAATTTATTTGAGTGAAGCCACTTTAAAAACTCAGGGTCGGAGTAGAGAAGCTCGCAGAGGTGGACTCCAAACCATTGGATGAAAACTGGGGATAACACTCCAGAGCCGGAGACGCGCATGTCGTAGAAATTGAAGTTTCCAGAGCCCCGCATTGTTTTAAAGAACGAGGAGGCTTTCTCAGGTGCAAAGTAGTTTATTTTTGGAGTGGGTTTTGAAGGGGCTTCTTGAACTAGGAAGGTTACCTCGTGGCCTTTGGAAGCTAATGCTGAGGCAAGTGGTTCCATTGCTAGGCGGTGGCTTGGACCGCCAAATCCGATGAAAAATAGTATTTTTTCGCTATTACATTGGATTATTTCGTTGGAGAGAAGTGTAAAAATTAGCAAAATTAACCGGTATTTAGCCATTTTGGTTAATTTTTATTAATTTTTAATTATTCTATCAGCTGTAGGAAAATACGGAATGTTTGCTGGAAAACCACTGTTTGGCCATCCGCCTATTAAGTACAAGCTCAAGGTCATCCAAAACTAGACATGTACTTAATACTATACTACAACTACAACTATACTACAACTATACTTAATAATTAACAGGGAAAAGTTGTTTTTACGCGTGTGACTCTAATTAAGTTAATCTTATCGGGTTATTAATGATATCACCAGGTCTAAAGCTGATTTCGTTTACAAAAATATGATAAGATTCAATATTTTGGCTGAATTTGTTGATCAACGAAAGGAAAAGTCAATTTAAACAATGCAGTTTGCAAAATGATTAGCAAATTATGTAATTACGTCATATTTTAACCACGAGACACGAACTTGAGTAGATTTTTGCATAATTATTAGTTTTCTTTGAATTGGTTACGTATTCATTCGGGGTAAGGAAGGCGTTTCCAAGAAAGAACAAGTTTTATTGAATGAGGGATCCCCAAAAAAGTTTTATTTGTAAAGATGACGTTGCAGGTTTGAATTTGTTTAATTTTTACTGTTGCATCGTCATTGCGCTTTGTCACCTTTACAAAGTTAAGGAAAGTTAGCTAATTGTTTGGGTTTTATACTTTGGAGGTTAAATTCTCTTTTAAAATGTACCTTGGCTTCTATAAACAATTCAGGAAAAATCCCCTTTTGATTCATTGACATAAATTGTTTAATTTTGTGAAAATTGTCAATGATTTAATAAAATTGAGAAGAGTTTGCTTAACGGTTGGCTGACTTGCAAAAAAAATGAATTTTAATACGTGAAAAGAAGACCTTTTTAGTTTAATAAAGTTTTAAAATTGAGTTTAAGGTTGTTTCATCAATTCATCAAGGTAGCTTCAAAAACGGTTAAAATTACTGTCCCATTTTTATGTCATGCGTAATCAAATTATAGAAATTTTTAGTAAACTATTCCAGAAAAAAATCTATTTTGCTGTAAACCGTTGCAAATTGTGTTAAAGATCATTGCCAAGTCATTTTAAAACAATTCTTTTCACAGGAGGGAATGGCACGCTTTGATAAAATAGATTTGTTGCGTCATCTCGTCACCGTCCCCTATCATTAAAACAATGCAAACTGTTCAAATTGCTTCCTTCATTTTTTCTCGTCACAATTGCATCATTTGCTTACGGTGAAATAGTTAATTAACTCACAAACAGTTGCATACCGCGGCAAAAACGTTGGCTTAATTCAAAGTTTTTTGCTTTCTATCATAGTCCTTCTGGCTAATTCTTTCATTTTGATACGCTTCATAACACTTTCTAATTAACTTTCTGAACCTGGTTAAACCTTTAACTTCCAACAATTAGGAATAATGTGGCCGTAAATTAAAAACCTGACTTTTGAAATGCCTTCAAAATTGAGAAAGTTCAGTAGTTTATTTGTTAAAAAATTGTCAGTTTGATTCTTTACGCAGGAAATTTATAATTTTTGCAAGAATGGTGATGGATGATTCATAAAAGTTGCATTTTAGTCATTTGAATACGTCACGATTAATCACATTCAATAAATTCTTTCATGTTTCGGCGTTTTAACGTAATGCCTTCAAGAAATTTAATTTTTCAGAGTTTTTACCTTTTGATTCATCTGGGGTGATTCAACGTTTTAAAGAGGCGAATGAAAGTCAAATGACAAAAAATTAAAACAATTAAGCAATTACGAAGAATGATAATGCACCTCTTGAATTTCATACGTTCCTCATTACTATTTTAAACACATCTTTAGAAATGAACCTTGCTCTGAATAATAATTAGTTAGGCAATGTTGCATGTTTTAAATTGCAAGATATTATTGAAGTTGACATCTCCAGTTGAAGCAAAATTTAATCAATAAAGAGTTGATAGGCATTATTTGTTTATTAAATTTGAAAGGGTCTAGAATAGTTAAATGCTAATGTAAGAATTTTTCAAGTTGGCTTATCTCCCACAGCAAGATACAGAAAAGATAGAGAAGGTATTGATTGCAGAATGAATGGGCTCAGGAGGACGTCTCTGGTTCACAGACAGTGGTCAATATTACCCAAGACTTTGAAGAGTTAGTCTTGTTGGGTAGCCCAGGATTTAGCATATTTTAAACATTAATTTCCGTCTTGATTTACTTTAAGAGAGAGTATGAATAGAAAGCATTCAAATAGTTTTAAATTATTTAAACAAACAAAATGATTGTCTCTTTTAAAAGGGTGTGTCTTTCTCTAAAAGGGACTTAAGGGTAAGATAAGTTGAAGTAAAAGAATCAGTTCAGAATTCCGTTATATTCATGAAAAACTGCGTTTATTTCTATTTAAAGTTATTTTTCCACGTGTCATTTTCATTTGCATGATTAAAACCCTCAAATTCCTATTAAAATTGGATATTTATTTTTAACTATTTACAATAATTCCGGCAAAATTTGTTTATATAAGAAGTGATGAGGCTTGCATGCTTTGTGAATGGTTTTCCTTGTAATTATCCTTGACGTCCCAAACCTGACGTAATCTTAATGTGTGGGCAAACGTGATTTAAAAAGATTCGTTGAAGATGATTGAACAGGTAGATTACATAGGTAGTTACTATAGGTAGGTAGTATGAGCATGTTTGTGTGGTTACAGATATGAATGAATAGAATCTTCCAGGGTAAACGCGTCAACCACTTTTTGCAATTGTTTGTATTAAAGTATTAATAAAAATATTTTGGTTAGAAAGAATAATTTCCAGAAAAAATCAATCATGAGCCGGTTATTCCCCGAGCAGGTATTGAACAGGTATCTCTCAGGTATTTTACCTTTAACCTTAGAAATGGACGTGATGGCCATGGCACAATGTAAATGTTTTGATGTAAAGGCTTCTAAACAAGTTTTGCAAATGTCCTAGGATTTCCAGCGTTATTAATACTGGGATTTTTTTGCATTGCGTAAAAAAATGATTTTGCATGAAAGAACGAAAACAGTCGGCAGACAGCCTTCGGACAGCAATCAAGCTGAACTTGGATTGTTTTGCTATTGTTAAAATCTAAGATTGACAAATCAAAAGGGGTTTTCTAAAGTCAATGTACCTATCTGGTTTAAATAGTTTATTAAACTCGAATAATTTCTAAAAATAAGTTTTTATAATAAGTGACTATTTCAGAGTAATATTGCACCGCGAAAGGTATAAATGGAGGTGTTGGAGAGGATTTTCAAGTAAGTTTTTGCAAGTCATTTAGTATTTCAATTAATTCAGTTTTTGATGACGTGTTTAATTGTCGTTTAAGTGAAAAATTAACTTAGCCAACCTAGTATTTAATTTTTTGTACGATGTAAGAAAAAGAAGCAAAATTTTCACTAAAAATTACATAAAAAGTATCATAACGTTTCTTTTGCGCAATACGTGAAACTAGTCAAGTGTTTAATTGGATGGGCTAAAGACGATTTTAAGTGAGAATTACATTTCGTGTGAATAAAATCAAAAATGATTAGTTTTTATATTTAACAAAACGTCTTATTAAGGAAGTGATAAATGATAAAACTTTTAAACGTTATGTAACATCCAGATTAGTTTAAAAATGCAAATTTTATGCAATATTTCCGGATGGAACTTGTTGTATTACGTAACAATGAAAGATTTCTGAATGGAAAACAGATAAGAAAGTTGGTTTTTTAAGGTTTTAACTAAAATTAGGAAGTTTATGAATTCCTAACAAGCAAACAATTTGAAATCCTCGTTTCAAAAGGAGCGTTACGGTTGGTTAATTTTTCTGGTTTTTTAATCTGTGGTAATTTATTTTAATGTCGCATTCTCTTCAAAAGACTATCCATCATTTGATAATTATTTTAAATACGCTAATTATTTTGTATTGATAGCACACTTTTAAAATCCTTTTTGAAAGTTCCGACTTTTATTAAGTATAAACTTGTATTTAAGTAATTTTAAAAGACGGAAATAATGAGTATTGTATTCCAATAGTAAATTATGATGTGATTGTGTTTGCTTTTAAAAAATGTGACAATTTTGACAAGAATGGAGGTATACATGTGTAAAATTGAATTTATGTCATTCTTAAAATTCAGAACCACTGTTTTGGTCAACAAAGACTCTATTGTTAGGCACACACTGTGTTTCTTGTTGAAATAGACCATTTCCGGACAGACTAATAGAGCCAGACTATAAAAATAGCACTTTTTATATGGTTTTGAATAATATTCTGAAGTATTGGTTTTAACTATTCAAAAAGGAAAAAATTAGACAATAATTTCATTGAGTCCACGTCTCAACTTACAAAAGTGGCCTACGTGCGGAGAATCACAAGGCAAAGATTGTTCTTCTTCATTGTAATCTACACAGGGAAAAACGTTAACTTTGGCCTTTTTTAAACAATGATACTGTTTGTACAAGTTCTTCGTTACATTTCAACCACATTTAATAATTAACAGTTGGTCAAGTAGCCAAAAAAATCTGTTTCATAATCAAATGCGCATACAAAAATTGGATTTTAAGAATGTAGGAAGGAAGTAGAGATGAAGTGCACTTTTTAAAGGCAAGTGTTCATTTAGCCACCGTCGCATGTTTTTAATGATGTAAATGGCTTTCAGGCTCATTTAGAATATCAAGGGGCATTCGAATGGCTTAAAAGTGAAATCGATGTTTGTTGAAGGCGAGGATTTTAAGTGGCCTGAACACTTCATTCATAATATAACACCTACATAGGTCTCTCCTTTGAAAAGTTGATAGGGTTTCCCGTTGATTCTTAAGCATTGTTCAGTAATTACGTCAAAGACGTAGGATCATTCACCCACCCACCTCATTTTAATTGTAAATAAAGTGACGCACTAACAACCGCTCGTGTAATTATTGAACGTTCCCTTAATATAATCTTAAGTAAACTCTACACACTTGGCATATGTCGAGGGCTCTTTTTCTCTACATTGTACTTTAATAGCCTAGATAACTACTGTGAGGCTAATATTGAGTCATTGGAAACATAAATTACTCTGATGCTGTTGTTATAGCGCGCATTGTTTAGATCTAAATCGTATTACTATGCCGTATCATCGTCCGCGCATCCCCATCAACAATGTACTTTGCAATGATCAGACACAGCGCAATTTGTTTTTGCTTCAGTTGAGTTTTTAAGACAGTTAAGATAAGTCGCCTTTTTTGTTATTAAAGACTACGTAATAACTACAAGATTTTGCATCCAACCGCTTTAATTTAATTGTGGTGTCATTATTCAAGTGATTTAAAAATTCAATTCATCGTAATTTGGATTAATTTTGTCATTGGATGTTCTAGTGAGTCAGTGAGTGGCCTGATTTTTTCATATCCTGCAAAAAACAACAAAAACGTAAATGGAGACATTTTAAGGTTTTTAAATGGCAATTTTGCATAATTTTTGGGGTAAACAAAAACAAAATCTGAGATTAAGAAGTTTATGAAAATTATGTAATTATGCAATAGTTGAAATTTTAAACGATGAGAATGCAGAATGTGTGCAGTTTCCATAATAAACAGTGTTTGCTCTGACATTTTCAATATTTTAAATAACTAAAAAGACGATGAAGGACGCGTTTTAACGTGTTTGGTTTTGTCAAAGAGATTTTTTACGAGTTTTGAGTTTCGACACTTTGTTCGCTCGCTCGTGGATGTTAATTATCTTTGCTGTCTTTAACTAAAGCGTAGTTTAAAAGTTGATATGCAACTCTTCAAAATCTTCAACGGTGACTTCTTCAGTGGTCATTTTTTAAATGTGTGAATTGAGTGTGAAATAAAAATGTTTTAATCGTGATGTCATCACTTTTAATTCAGCAAAGGAGGAGAGCACTCAAGTCCCCTAAGGTCGTCATCCATCTTGTTTCAAAGGTTTGAAATCAATTAAAATAAAAGAGATCCGGAGGGCAATTTAATTGTAAAAATAGAAGTGTTAAAATAATTTCAATTAGGTAATTGTAATCCACGTGCAAGAGCCTTGATATTCACAGTTAAAAAGTAATTAATTATGTAATTATCAGAGTATTTATTATCGAGGGAGTGACTTAACTTAATTTCATATTTAGACAGCGATAGGGGTAATTAGTTAAATTTAGAGGATGAAATTAAGTTGATGAGTGGAAAAGAATGAAAAATATATGCTTATCTGTGTAGTATCGCTTGCATAAACCAATTGACCCATTTTAGGCAATGAAGTTTGCATAATAAACAGAGATTTGCTGAGGTTTAGTGAGGTGAAGAAGGTGGAGAGATGGCGAAGAGGAAATTGCAATAAAAAATCGTTATCTTTGGCATGTGCCAAACACTGTCAAAACCTCGTGTAATTCTGGTGCAATGTCTGGCTAAATAATGCAGATTTTTGGCTTCAACTTTGTTTTGAGTACGTTTTCCATGAAGGGGAATATTTTACTACGGTTTAAGCAAAACCAAAAAGGTTATCCGTCCGGTTATCTAAACTTCAAAATTCAATAATTTTATGCTTAAACAACTCAATTATGTGATTCATCATCCAATTTAATAATGAACCTGTTAAAGTTTAATTTTTGTTCATTTGAACCGTAAAGGAATGATATTTGGTAGGAAATGGTCTTTTTTATAATTACAGGACTTTAATTTGTCTCTTTTTTAACATTTTCAATCATTTGACTTTATATATCGTTCAGTTTTTTTGTAGGATTCAATTTTCTTATTCAGTAATCTCATTTTTATGTACACGAGCGAGCAAAGATTTACGTGAGTAAAAAAGGCTCATGAGTCAGGCTGAAATAGTTAAAAGATTTTACAACGCTTGCCGGTTAGTTGAAGTCTGGCGTTGTTGCAAGAGAGAAGTTATTTCTTTGTGCGCTCTCATTGCGTGCTAGTAAAGTTTAATTGAAGAGTTTGCTACTCTGGAAGCAAATTCTAGTAAAGGTACATGAAAAAGTTTAATTGTGGTCAAAAACCAGTTTCCTATACAAAGTAATAATAACAGACAAAAAAGGGGAAGAAGGATGATTTTTGTTTCTTTGTTGAGTTAATTATTAGTTATTTTTACCATTTATCTTTTTTGCTAGCTAACGGGTTTATTTCATGTATTTGCATATATCCAGTAGATTGACATTTTGATAGGGAATTGTGCAGTTTATTTATATAGGTTCTTTTCTTCTCGACCTTGGCAGCTTTTTTTTTGTTCGTCCCTTTATTAAAAACAAGCAAAAAGTGGTTCCTTACAAACCACAATAGCCACACTAATCAAATTCGCCACAGTTAGGTAAATGCATTTAACAGTCCAGTAAAAACTGTAAAAAATTGTGTTTTTGTATTGGAGTCTTCCGGCAAATTGAAAAGAGATCAACTACGATACAGTTAAACTTTTTATTAATTGATGTATCCAAATTTGTTACTGATCAATATTTATTTTTTCAGATTAACAAAGACAAACTTTTGAAGAGGAATGATAAAGGAACAAAATATCTCTGAATTTTTAAAGTAGTAATTATGCCGAAATTAACGTTAAAATTAGTGACAAGTTTTTCCAGTGACGTGTGAACGTTTCCTTAAAACAGGTGTAAATTTAGTTGAAAAATGTGTAAACGATTCGTGTAATGGATGACCTCACCGAAGGCGAAGTGGCTCGGGCTGGTCAACACATCCATCTTAATCGTGATTCCAGTTAAATTTTGTTAAAGATGGAAATTAGGATTTGTTTAAAGCGCGGCCTTGACAAACCTTTGTGAGAAGATTTCAGTTAAAAAAGTGAAATAGTGAACAGCACAAGTAAAAATACGTTTGGAGTGGATAAAATACAACTATTGTGGGTGAATTAGCGTTCCCATGCTTTAAAATTAACACTAAACAAGTTATATTAACAACGATGCAAAAGTAATTGTTGAAAAATAGTGAGAAAATCCCTCATGATACTTCCGGGTGCCCGATCTGTATAATTCCACCAGAAGCAATCCATTTGTATTGAATCCCACCTTTTTCTTAAAATGGATCTTATCAACGGAGGCGGACTTTTTGGGTATCCAACGGTCAGTTGGTTCATGCCTATTGTGTACGGCTCCATCGGGGCTATTCCGGCGTTGCTTACGCTTTTCTTCGATCTCGATAGAACTAGTGACTCTCTGCGAGGGACTAATGAGGATCCGAATAATATTTATGATTTTATTGTTGGTAAGTTTGCAAAAATTAAAATTATGAAGTGGCAATGAGAAATCTACGATATTTATAAGAATCTGCTTTGATTAAAATCAATCGTGGGAGTGCGAATGCAATAAATACCTGCTTCCGTGTGCATTGATTTTATTAACGTTTTTAATCTACTTATCTGGCTAATTAAAAGGTATGATTCGAGTTTTACGTAAACAACAGTTTTCTCATGGGGTGATCCAAACTTTTGTTTTTACTTGAAAATCGTGTTTTCCTTCAAATAATTTGATTTTGCTAAATGGTCTGTCATATTTAACAAAATTGTTAATTAATTTGCAATATTTAAATACAAAATTAGATCCTGTTGCAAACTACCTTGCAAAATGCACCTGAATAAAAGGATATTGAGAAAAAGTGCAATTGAAGCATTTCCTATCGAGATCGTTTATCTTTTAATAAACCTAATCATTTTCTTTGCAAATTTTGCATATCTTGTAATATGATTTGTTTAGCTCTGCACGAAACTGTCAATCTTTTGTAAATTACTGACAATTAGCAGTTTTTAAAATCGTGTGAAAGGGAACAAAGTGAGGTAGAGCTTTTTTAGAACTCGTCAAAATATATGGATGGGAATGATGAGATAAACGGACGTGGCTCTTTTGTTATTTTATTAAATGCTTATGCAGATATACAAATCGCGATGATTCCGATTTGAAGTTGATGTCTTCTTATGAAGTGTCAAGTCTTAAAGGGATTGCATATTTCATTATATAGATACTTGCAGTTTGTATGAACGGAAGGAAGGAAATGAGGATATTACGCAATTTTTTTTGACCTAGTAAAGACAATTATTCACAGGGCTCATCATCACAGTTGTTAAAAAAAACTTTATTGCAAAATTTTCAGTTAGGGAGCCACTTCTTGTTAAATAAAAAGTACTAATACGGTAATTGCATAAGGAAACTTATATTTCAAAAATGATGCAACACTTTTTTGATACTTTTGTTATTAAATTAAATCATAACGAAATTAAATCAAAGTTGATTGATTGCAATCTTGAAATGAGCAAGTGAAGTGTTGCAAAAAAGAGATGAGCAGATTTTATCTTTAGTTCCGGTTTCAGTAATCAAATTGAGTTATCATCACACTTTTTTGACGTGTTTTGAAATGTGTAAAATTAGAAAATGACAATTTTTCACAGTGGGGCATTATGATGTGGTATCAAAGAACAAAAATAGCAAATTGAAGAGGTACTCATGCCCAACTAGATCTGTAAATGAGCACTACTTAACTTTAATTACTTTTTGTAATGCCTTATAAGGTCCGGAATTCAAAAATAAAAGTTATATGAGGCAGGTGTTAATTTTACGACTGCTTTAAAACTAATTGGGTATCGTTTCGATGAGTTTTTAAATTGTCAAAGCTTTGGTTAGATTTTAATCAAAATAGCAATTTCTCATTGAGAACTACTTCATAATTTAAAAACATTTAAAGCAGGACTATTATGGCTACGATAATTTATCAAAAGTACTTTAAAGCATCATCATCCTATTATACATATAGTAAAATATGAAAATGCTCACAAAACACATTGTTTTGGGGGAATTGTTTGCTCTATATACGTATGTGACCTGATTGTCTTATGAAATATCAAGTTTTAAATAATTTGTAGTGCAATTATGAAAAATTGAGGGAAATTTGTTCAAAGATTTTAGTATTAAAATGCAAACTATTGCAATTTATTTAGCTAGCAGTATAAATACAATCTGAATTGACAGAATTCAACTTTATATGACTTAAAATATTTTTGATGTAATTTTTGTAATTTTTCATAATACGTTTACTTCCAGGCAAATAAACAAGCTATAGAATGACGGTTAGGCAAAGAAATGAAGAGCCCACGCAATATGCGTAGAATTTGATAGAACTCGTGATAAGCAAAAATTACGCAATTCGCGTGCATGTCTGACAGATTAGGTGACGAAGGGAATGGTCACCTAGATCTTGACATTTGACACTTTTTTGAAGGCTGAAATTATAAACTCGAGGGTGATGATTTCACGCCCTGTGATATATGTCAAATACAATCTTGATAATGTTTAATTTTAAATATGTAATTTAATTTTTTAGTTGGAGGGGGAAGTGCGGGGTCTGTCGTGGCAAACAGACTTTCAGAACATTTCAACGTTCTTCTTTTGGAAAGGGGAGGAAACCCCAATCCGTTAAGTTTCGTTCCTGCGCTGGCGCCAATTCTTTTAAACCATCCGGAAAATGATTATATGTACCGGACGGTAAGTTAATTAATTGCAATTAATTGTTCCATATTAATAATTAATTATTAATTAATCTTGTTTCAGGTTCCCCAACGGTCATCTTGCCTTTCTTTAAATAACAGAGTAAGCATTACTTTAAATGGAGATATTGCGTAATAATGCATTATTGCCTGGTATTTAAAAAGCAATAATCAACTCAATTAAGCAGGCTTTTTTATGCTTTCTGATTTTGCATAAAAGAAAATGCATAAAAGATAGCAGCCTTCAGTTTTTAAATAGGTTTTTAATAACCGATGACTTGCAATTTTATTCATTTTTCATTTTTTTTGCAATTTTCAGCAAAGCAGTTGGTCAAGAGGTAAAGGTTTGGGTGGATCAAGTACGTTAAATCTCATGGTTTACTTAAGAGGTCATCCAAGAGGTATGCATTTCAATAGATTTTGATAAATATTGAATATTTAAAGTTAAAGAACGTTTTGCATTTAACTTGCAGACTATGACAATTGGGCCAATGTTACAGGAGATGAAAGATGGAATTATAAAAACCTGTTGCCGTTCTTTCTCAAATCTGAAGATTATTGTGTGCGATGCGAAACGAATCCTAATGACATTTGGGAACGTACGAAGAATTTTATTGCGAATTTTTATCCTAATTAGCTGCGGATATTTTTCTGATTGGTTTTGTTTTATTCTGTTTTAGCGTATTTCCATCATAAAAATGGATTCTTGACTGTTGGAAAACCGCCGTATCAACCACTTGTGGAAGAATTCCTTCAGGGTTGTGAATGGGATGGGATTCCAAGAGTGGATTTGAACGCGCCTTATGAGCAAGGTAGTTAACGTGGGAGTTAATTGTTCATTTAAACACATGAGAATACATGCAAACTTTTGTATTTGCAATATTTACATGCGAACATGCAAAAATTTAATAAATCATTAAGCTTCTAGCAAGGGAGACCTTTAATACGTCAGATATTTAATGAAATTTGCACAGATTGCAAAAAAATGTAGCTAATTAAGTAAAAAAATTTATAGGTGCAGCCGCTGTCACATACACGCAAAGGAATGGAAGGAGATTGAGTACGTATAGTGCCTTTTTGGAACCCATTTTGAATAGGAAAACTCTTACGATTTTGAGATATGCCAGGGTTTACAAGGTAAAAGTCAATTAGTTAAGTAAATGCAGTCAGAAGTTAATTAAGTTTTTAATAGGTTTTGTTCAGAGGAGAGAAAAACGAAGCGTATGGAGTGGAGTACATCCGTCATGGAAGAAGGGCTGTGGCTTTTGCAACAAAGGAAATAATTTTAAGTGCGGGATCCCTGGATTCGGCAAAGTTACTTATGCTATCTGGAATTGGTCCGAGGGATCATTTGGAATCGCTTGGGGTACTCATTTGAATATTTAAACAATGTAGATTTGTATTTAATTTACATATTTTATTAAAGATTCGAAGCCTTGTGGACGCTCCTGTAGGAAAGAACATTCAAGATCATATCGGCACCTTTCCAGGTCCGTTCATTGTGCGAGCTCCAAAATCATTCAATTTGGATCGTGACGCGAACTTGATAAACGCCGCGAGATTTGTTAATAACGGTTCAGGCACGCTGACAACTACGGGAATTCACGCGAATGCTTTTTTCACTTCGTTTCGAGCACATGAAGAAGGGAATTCAAACTGGCCGGACACGCAATACATGTTCCTTGGTAAGGATTATGCAAATAGAAGGTCGTTATAAGATTTAAATAACTTTTTTTAAATTCCAGGCCTTGGAAATTGGCGAGTGATTGATGAGACCTTCTCCCACGCATTTAATGTCCGATACGACGTGCTTCAAAAGTTTTTTGAGCCTGTGAAGGGAACTGACGCTTTTCAAATAACTGTTATGTTGAGTAGGCCACGTGCCAGGGGAGAAATGCTGTTGAAATCCGCGGACTACAGGGATATGCCTATTTTTGACGCACGCTATTTCGAAGACGAGGAAGGAACTGATGTCAAAGTCATGGTTGAAGGTATGATTGGATAATTACGTAAGTTATTTAAATAATTTAATTACTTTTTTTTTCTTTAGGTTGTAAAAGGGCTGTTTACATGTCTGAGAATGCTCCAGCTTTTAGAAAACTAGGGGCTAGGCTAAGCCCTGTGCCATTTCCTCCTTGTAAACACCACGAGTTCAGGAGTGATGACTATTGGGAGTGCTTTGTTCGACATTACAGCGTAAGTTCATTTTAATTAATTTAATCAAGAAATTATTTAAAAGTTTAATTTTTTGTAGGTTTCTATTTATCATTACTCTGGAACTACAGCGATGGGACCCAAAGGGTCCCCCAAGGCTGTGGTGGACCCGGAGTTGAAAGTTCAAGGGACTAAAAGACTGCGCGTTATTGACGCAGGGATTATGCCATATGTTGTTACAGTCAATACAAATGGTAAGTTGTAAAATTAAAACTCTGAGCATTTGATTTTAATTATCTTTTTAATTACCAGGGCCTACTATAATGATTGGAGAAAGAGGGGCTCAGTTCGTTCTTGACACTTGGAAAACGTATATCAGAGGGACGTACAAGCCCTATCCTTGACATAATTTAGTTTTTTTAATTATTGACTGATGTACAGTTTATTTAAATTCTCAGAGAAGAGGGGTTTTGTGATATCCTGCGATGATATTTCAATTCGAGAAAACGTTTTTTAAGACTTTGTGTTCCTAATTGTATTTAAGTGTAAATAATTGTTGCAATATTAGTTAGTGATTAACTATTTAGTAGAAAAATTAACGTATTGTCGCGTTTTATCGGGTATTTCTTCAGCTCCTGTGCTCAATGCAATTTAGTTAGAAAGCTAAGTACTCTGTCATTAATTTTGTATTTATATGAAAGAAATAAAATGTCGCGTACAAGATAATTAATTTTGGGTTTTTTTTTATTATTTACTGCAATTACATGCTGCAGGTCAATACAATTTTTAAATCGCCTTTTTAAAATTCATGAGCAGTTTTTGCAAACAAGAATAAATAGGTTTCTGTGATGCGATATACAAACAGGAAATGTAGGCGTGAAAATAGCTAACAACAATTTGTTACGCTTAACTAGAAAATCGCATTTATTTACAGTTTGACACTGGATCAAGGTGGTAAGAAAGGGTTTAAAACTTAGTTGAGGTATTTAACATTTAACTTTTTTTAAGCATTTACAATAGTACAATATCACAATATCCTCCCTCCGTGCTCAGGACGGCGGGGAACACTCCCCCTAGAAAAGAGGTACTGGAAATAGTACCAGACGTTTCTCTTCCACAACTATAAAACAGTCAATTTCAGTTCAAATACTAATTATATTGTGACACACTTTTTAACATTCAAACCTATTTACATTATTGCATTTACTTCACCAAACATACTTTTTCACTGAGAGACTTTTTTGAATTGGAATAAATTGGGAATTTTTCTATCTAGAGCTCTGTTTTCAAAACGCACTGCGTCTCCATTAACCTTTACACTCATTTCAACTAAAAAGGCAAGACTATTTAGGCAATCCTTTCAAACCTTAGTTTATAATTGACTATTTAACTTTACGGGGGCACAAATAAATAAAATAATGGTTCTTTTTATGGGGTAAAACCTTTTTGTACACTATTTTAAAACAATAATAACAAGTTATGTACAAAAACAGTTGAGAACTTTACAAAAAAACTTAAAAATTCAGTCAATTTTGCAACTTTAAAGGGTTTTTAAGCTGCTCTATAAAGTGGATTTCCTTTTACGGGGAGGGGATGTGCTTCTGTGTTGAAAACCCAGTGATCCAAATCTATAAGTTCTTTTGATGAGAACATTAGGTAAAGGTACTGTAAAAAATAACACAAGTGAGTTAAAATTAATATTTATTTAATTAGCATTTAAAGTTAAATTCTTACTTTTAATAATTCCGCCAAAAGGAAACTTTGCTGTACATCGTCTTGTTCAGGTTTTTGACTGTAGACGTTCCTCAACCCGGAGTATCCTCCACCAGGACCTGATTTACAATGTTTTTGCAAGGCTTCCACAACGTCCCAGGCCCACTCTCTGTATTTGTTGTCTCCTGTAAGACGCCACATGTAGAAATAGCTTTCTACAACTTCTGGGCGTAAAATGTAGTATTTTTCGTTCTGGCGCAGGGCTCGGGCTTCCATTGCGTCGGAAAATCGGAAACTTTCTGGTCCTGTTAAAAAAATAATGTTAAATAAAATAGTTAATTACTTCAATTGATTATATTCTTACCTAGTCTTGTTGCTGTTCTAATGTAACTTTCATGACATGTGTTTGTTATCCCTTCGGCAATCTTCATATGACGCTGGGATCTATTCGTGTTTGCGTCGTGTACAGCGCCCAGTGCAAGCATACCTCCGGCGAAGCACGCTAAATGATCCATTTTACTTTCTAAACGGTCGTATCTATAAATAAAATTAGTATTGTTTAAACCGCATAAATTTTAATTATTGTCTTGTTAGTTCAATTACTTCATCTCTGCGAAATACAACAGCCCGCTTTTACTGTATCTGATTAAACCGTTGCTTTCAAAAGCGTCAATTGCTGCGTCATATAATTCCCTTGCGTCTCTGTCTCCTGTTTGTAAATATGACTTGATGAGGTATTCGTAAAAGCTGTCTCCGAGTGCGCCCATTGACACGTGGCTCTGTTAAAGTTTAAAGTAGTTTTGCTGGATTGGATTCCATTAAAAAGGCATTTAAAGTTTATGTACTTTACCTGTGTGAACTTTGCCATTCGTGGGTGGACGTAGTTGTAATATAAACCCTGAAATTAAATTGTAAATAGCATTATCTCTTAAAAAAATTAAGTTTACAATTTTTATTTGTTTACCTTTGGCTTATCAAGCTGCTTGATAACATCTCTGATTTTGTAAACTTTTTCACGGAAAATTGGATCTCCGGTTATGTCAGATAAGTAAACCCATTCAAGGTGGATTGAACCCAATTCTGATAAAATTGAACTTCCACTAGCAGCCCAGCCGTAGTTTTTACTTGCCTGTAAAATGCAGATTAACAATGAGATAAATGTACATTTAATTAGAGTTTTTTAAACTCACCCCAGAGTGGAGACTGATCAAAGCATATGGGATACCAGTGGGTGTGTCAAAAGCAGGCAGTAGTTTCTTGCCCAACTGGTACGCTTTTTCTTTGAACATTTCATCCCCTGAAAAAGTATTTGAAAATTCCATCACATCACAAGGTCAATAATTTTAAGGTTTTAATGAAAAAATCCATACCTGTCAAAGCATACATAGTGAGGAATCCCCCAACGAAGCGAATATTCGTTTCAAATACTGATAATTCAGCCCTCTGTAATAAAAATACAGTAAATTAAAGTATTGAAATAAGGGCTCTTGATTTTCCATTTTTAAATTCATGCTTACCACATTGTCAAAATCTAAAGTTTTATCTATCCAATCCCTGGCTACTTTGTATTCGTCGTTGAGCCTGAAATTAAGTAATTAATTATTAGTTTATTGCATAATGCGCTACTCTGTAAGTGTGTTTTAATTAAATATACTTACCCCATAATATACAACGTGTCAACGGCATCTACAATCGTAGCTCCTGTAAAAATACATCAAAAATAAAATAATACAAGTACGATATTTGGTTAATTAGCTTAAACTGGCTTTACCTAGCTTGGCAGGCCCGAAAATTGACGCGGAATGACCTCTCTGACTGATCGGTCTGAGTTCATTATGACCCCAGGCGTACTAAACAAAGATATAAAAATTTTAATAGAAAACAAATAAAAAACTAATTTCCCAGCAGGTTTTAATTTTTACCTTGACATAGTTATCCCAGGCGTCCTTCATCATCTGCAAAACAAAAGAGAAAATACGTTTAAAATAATTCACATTCAATTATTCAATTGATTTCTAAGGTACATGGCCACCCTCAAGGTTTAACAATTTCGTAATTAAACAGACTATGACTCATTTCCGGTTTGCTGGACCAACCTGTTTAATATAATCACGCTTGCGCTTCACCTCATGAGCATCATCAGATTCAAAGTCAATCCCTCTCACAGTTTCCCCAAACACTATTACATCTTCTAAGTTAATAACACTCCTGCTTAAATTCCTGTACATGTAGTTACTACTGTTAAAATGTAAATTTGCTAGGGCAGCACTTGAAGAAAATACATCGTCCACTGCCCGGGCATCCCTGCTCCAGCTCATTAAAAGAAACCCGGGCATTAGCGCCCCTATGCACAAGAGAAACGCAAAGCCCACTAGTTTCTTAAAGACACTCATTATATCAACTTTGTTCAACGTCCTTTCTTCACCGTTTACTTTCTTTCCGGTGAATAACAAAATTAACAAAGGGACTAGAAACGGAATGGCTTGAGCTAGGAAGCTCACCACCCAACTCCAAACGTTAAACTGGTAGTAAATCATTCGGGCATGTTCTTCCCTTAATTAAATCCTTTTTGTTACGTAACTTTAAAATCTATACCGTTCCATTTTAACTAATTTTTACCACATTTAACTATTTTTGCGTGAACACATCCACAAAGGATTTAAAATTATGAGATCCAGACGGAAAAAAACTCGCTTGCTTACGTCTTTTCTTAGAAAGACTGAACACGCTTTAATTTTTATCTATAAAATTTACCCAACAATGAATATCAAATAGCATTATTCTCTAAAATATTCTCTATAAAATGCAGGCGTTCACTGTGAAAAACAACTTCTCCGAGAAAAAAACCCACACATACAAAGTTGTATTTTATACGCAATGATTAGAAAAACAACTTCTCCAAAGTACATTCACACTCTGTGTATAATATAAACAGCAATATCTGAGCAATCTGGGCAAATCTCTTTCTTTCTTGTTATCACAATTATCCTCCTTCTCTTAAAATCTCAAATGTATTATCAAATACAGAATACATTTTAGCGTGAATCACATCACTATTTTCTATACATTCTCCCTGTTCCTTTCAAGTATTTAAGGACGAATTGAATGAGCGTCTCAACTTCTTATCTTTTAACTGAGAGCCTAGTTGACTTTGTCCCTAATACTGTTCATTGCCAACAATGCAGGGGTGGAAAAAAAAGTATGGAACAAATCATAATTTTTTGTACTCTCATAACAAAGTGAACAAAAGACAGAGCTCTACCTACAATAAATAACAGTAAAATAGGCATTTTTGCCTCAGGATTCGCACATACATATATGCAGAACAACAAGTTGGTGTTTATACAGACAGAGCAACATTCATTAAAATGTATGAATAACATTTGCAAGAATCGCATGCAATTTTATTTGAAAAAAACAAGCGTGAAGCTTGATGATTATGACGGTAAATAACAAAACGGTAGTCAACTAGTATAAAACGCTATACAACTCTCAGCAATACCCTTTCGTTTATATCGCCGGATGACAAAAATAATTCGCTTGATGGACTATCGCAAAAAGAGATTCTGTGTAAAAAAATGAATGATTTTTTGGTGAATTGAATGGAACAGAGGCATTCAAGCGTTTAATGCGACAAGTTGGAAGATTTAACCACAGAATGAAATAATCTTTAACCCCTTTTTTTCTTGTACCTAATCCTTTGTTACTGCCAAGAAATAATTCTCACAGTTATTATTTCTGTCATTTGAAATAAAATACAGTTATATAACTTTTATGCTGGCATATGCCCTTATGCTTAGTGCAGTATGAGCAATAAAAACTGCATTCACCTATTTTTCTACTGAGTTTGCAAGGGAGATTGCAAATTTTGAATGTTTTGTGGTCAGCCAATTTAGACTAGGTGCTTAGAATAACGCAACACCAGACAGAAAAATATTGCGTAAAAAGGGGACACAACAAAGTCGTATTGCAAAAATATATCTAAACAGAACTATTTTAGTTTACTTGCTCTTTGTCCCTACGAGGGCCCTTAAATCTAAGGCTGTACGTGCCGTTAATAATATATTATGCCACGAGCCAAGTTAACAAAAAATACAAGAGCTTGTGAAAACCAATCAAATGTGACTTGCTAAGCAAAACTTGTTTAACCTTCATTTTCTATTATTTAATCTTCTTCATTCATCAAGAAACGGTAAATGACAGAAATAATTGCTAATACAAAAGGGATTTAACCTTTCCGCTAAATCAATTGTTAAAATTATATTTGTGAAAATCGCGTAAATGAGTAAAAGCTGTAATTAGCTATTTAAATATAATTTTTGTTGTCAATTCATCAAAGAATATTTGATTGGATAACGGCAAGGTCTTTTGTATTTTAGTTTTTAACCCAAACAGATTTCGAAAATGCCTTTCATTTTTACTCTTGAAAATGGCTTTAAACTTAAAAAATATTGCGACATTTTTCAACCAAAAATGATAAATTGCGCAATTTCTTTTGTTTTTATAATGACGTATGTTAAAAAAGGTACACTGACAATGCGCACTAGCCAACGTTGGTACGTGTGCCCATTCGAATATGGTTTTACAAACAGTCAAATGTCGACCCAAACGCATATTTTAAATTGTTAAAGCACATTTAACTTTAATTGACAACTACTTTTGGATTTAATTCTAATGGGACCGGCTTGGCTGATTAAACACGCATAAACAGTTAATACGTAATGCAACTTTACGCATGTTATTAATGAAAGTACTGGATTGTTTAAAGGCTCATTAATTAATTCTGGCAATTAAATGCTGTTTAATCTCCAGCAGCCGCTGTTAATTAATAACCTTTCGTGGGATCTTAAAGATATTATTTATGGTTACGCTAATGCTCTCGCATGTAAATATGAGTTTTAAGAGCATTAACCAACGCGAACATTAAACTAGGTTATGAGAAGTGGATTGAAAAAGGCTATGATCATTAACATCTTTGAAATTGGGGCTTTTTGGGTTAACGAGCACAATGATAGTTTAAATGGTTGTTAATTTTCATCTGAGACCAAAACAAAAGCGAACAGGAAGGGTGGAAAGAGAATTGAATGAGCAGAACGTGGAAGTGGATTGTCTAACTGCTTCGATGAATTCTATGAAATTAACCCTTTTAAAACACGTTTTGTGATTAAAACAGACACCGGATACATTTTGTAGTTAAAATTAAGTGAAATGGATAAATGACAATCAATTGGAGTAGTTTTGAATATTAATGTGAGCTTAAGTGAGGAGTTTTATGGAAGTTTATAATGATTGAAACTTACTTGCTTGACGACTTCCCGCTTTTGATCAACTTCTGGATCGGGATCCTTCCCTCCAAAGACCATTGTTCCATCCCCTTTTGAAGTATTTGCTTGATTTTTTGGCTGAGCTATTACGCGATCTGCTGGATTGACTAAATTGTTATTTCCATCTGGACTAGGTAAACCAACGACTCGATTTGATATTTCGGAACCTTCTCCGTTCTTATTGGGGAGGTCAACTTGAGCTAATCGATTTGGAATGGCTGAAGATGAAGCTTCAGGTCGACCTATAATCCTAGGCTTTTCTAAAACTCGTCGCTCCTTGTCTAAATCTTCTTGAATTTTTGCGTATAATCTTTCCCTGTCTTGGACTCTTCTAGGAGGGGGGTTCAAAGGTCTTGGCGCAACGTTGTTTTCATTTTGGGAGTCTGTATTAAAAATATTGTTTAAATAAAAGTAGTTAAAATTAGGATAGTTTAAAGTTACCTATGCTGTTCTCCAATGGAGGGGGTGGAGGTGGCGCTAAGAACAATTCAGGTAACTTTTCGTAAACGTCTTGGACACCTGTGCTTGTCCTCACTCGGAGGTCTGGAAGGAAAAAGACCATTCCAATGCACGCCAGGAAGAAGCTGGTTAGCATAAATAGTAAACAGTACTTTTCCTTTGTTCGCCTATTCCTCATTGTCATTCTCCCCGTAATACTACGAACTATGGAAGATAAGATAATTATTAGTTAAGTTAAATATTTAATCATTCATCATTCACACTATTAATTTGAAACTTACGCGAGTTCATGTTGATCCTAACCATATTGAAGATTTAATGGAATTATTAATGGAACACTAAGGAATGTATCAATCTATGGGATTGATTAGGAAAACTAATTATAACTTTTCCACCACCGAAAACGTGGAACAGCTGCCGATAACTTCCAAAGTTTAACAATCCATGAATTACCGTTCACTAAAATCACTACAATTTAATGAATTTTTCAATCTGGTTTACATTCGTAGGATAAGTAAACAACAACAAAGAGCATTTCTGATAACTCGTCTGTTAAATAACCCCCGGGACTTAACAGCATTAAACTTAATTAATTAAAATACAGATTTTCATTTTAATTCTGAAGAAATCAGCTGAAGGACTTGTACACGTCTTCCTGGCGAACTAGCAACAGCTGTTTATCTTATCACCGCCCCGAATCATTTGCGTAATTATTTTTTCTTGGTCCTTTCAATCATTTTGGAACTTAACCTCAAACAATGCTCAATATGCTGAGGATGTTCCAACTTCTTAACTACGTAACTCGTTGTAATTGTAGTGCTTATCTTTAGTTATCGTCATCACTTATCCTCTGACGGATAAGTGAAGATTTTAATTATTTGAACTCCACACGTCACTTATCAATCAGTACAACAATCAATTTGTAATTAAATCTTATGGAACTCTTAAGCCCTCTAGAGACAAATCAGTTCCATTAAAATCTGTGGCAAAAGTTTGCCAATTCTTTAATATTTTAACAAATGACCATTCGAACAGGTAAAACTAGGATAAAACCTATTTATAATTAATATTGCACATCCATTTAATAGAAATCAGCAGACCTTTACATATTGATTTAGGAATTTTTTATATGAAAAGCTGTTTTTATTGCGATTTATGCTTCAGTAAAGTTCTTATGAAGGGGATTTCTATAGGATAAGTACTGTACAACTTTGCAGGTTTGTGAAAAAACACAGAACGAGAGCAGCTACTCTCCGCATACTTAAAACTCATATAAAGTACTGGTTTTATATAAAAGTATATAAGATTTTGCACAATTTTTTATGTATTGTACTTTATGCGGAATGATAATCCGGTGGGTAGATATCTACCGGTGGAAAGCTTGTAATAATGAAAAGGATGAATATTTTATTACGAAATAAATGACAATTCTTAGCACACGACAATCAGAATGGACAATTAAAATAGCTTTTTTAAACATAAACATGGACTCGTACATACACAACCTTGATTAGTATTCTTCAAATCTACAAACACTTTCATAACGCTTTTGGCTTCCTGTCGAAAATTATTTTAATGCACTTTAAGTAACAAAAGTAAATAATGGTTTACGAGCTTTATTCTAGCGAGATTTAAAATTGATTAAACTATGAAAATATCTCTTTAGTTTTACACAAGTCTTTATTTGTGAACAAAAGTTAGCGAAGGCTTATTCTCTAAGATTGTTTAATAGAACAAGTACAGAGTAGTAAGATTGAGAAAAATTAAGGCATTTGATAAATAGTGTCATTTTTTAATCAGTAAACTTTGTAGCATTAAAAAACGAAACTTGCAATGATTTTGAATTTGAACTAAATCTTGGAAAACTTAAAGTAGTTAAGTACTCACATCTCCGTAGTTTTTATTCCAAGCTTCTAATTTCCGGAGAATTGTTGTAGACACACTGGGTCGTACTTTCTTCAGTGATTCTTTAAAATCCTTTAAGGATATTCGCCTCACTTTTGCAACGTCCAGGCTTTTTAACTCCTCGGGGTTCATCCCTGTAAAGAAAGAAGATTTTGAGATTCTTTCAGGGTTTAAATTGTTAAACAGTCAAATAATTACCTCTGATTGGTCCAAGGGAAGCATCTTTTGCCAAATTGGTTAAATCACTGCCGGAATAGCCGTCTGTTAAGGTTGCTAATTCTTGTAATTCTTTGTCCGTCAATGGATCTCCGTGGGATGATAGCAACCGTTTTAATAGCTTCATTCTTGTTTCGTGTTCAGGTAATGAGACAAATATCCTTTTGGGAAACCTCCGCAAGGCTGCATCATCTACGCATAAAAATATTAAAAATATTCAAATTCAATCTGTAAATGGAGAAATTAACAAGATTTTGAATGTTTTTCAAACCTAATTCCCATGGTCGGTTTGTAGCTCCCATAACAAGGATTCGTTCCTCAGATTGAGAGTGAAGACCATCAAATTCCACTAAAAACTCGGTTTTAAGGCGACGACTAGCTTCGTGCTCAGATTCCTTTCTTTCGCAAAGGAGTGAATCCACTTCGTCGATAAAAATTATTGCAGGCTGAGGTTTTAAAAACAAAATAAAATAGCTGACTTAATGTAAAATATTAATAGGCTTTCATGACATGGATAACTAAAAGTTGTCATCAATCTACAACTGAATTCATGCATGCCGTCTAAAAATGTAGTCGGTTAATTAATTGTAATACTAATCTAACTACTGCTAAAGGATTTACCTGCAACTCACGTGCTACACTAAACAAGGCTCTAACAAGTTTCTCGCCTTCTCCAACATATTTCGAGGTAAGACTAGAGGCACTAATATTGAAGAACTTTGCATTTGACTCGTGTGCAACTGCTTTAGCCAATAGCGTTTTACCGTTACCAGGAGGTCCGAACAATAGTAAACCTCTGGCTGGAGCTCGTAAACCTGTGAACAACTCTGGCCTAAGGGATGGCAAAATTACTATTTCTCCCAGCGCTTGCTTGGCAGTCTAAAAATAAATAGGAAGCATTCAGTATTAAGAGATTGGATATATAATTAAGGTTAGTTAGGCTGATTAAGACGTACTTCTTGTCCAGAAATATCCTGCCAGGTAACTTGACTGCCGCCTTCGATAATTTCATCGAGAATCAATTGCGCTAGTTTAGTATCACAAGAACGAATTGAGTGCGTCATCTTTTTATTTTCTTGGCTTCCCTTTGTACTTGTTACACCAGGCCTGCCAGGTAGTTTTGCTCCGATCTGTTGGTTAATGTTTCAATTACTTTGCTGATTGCTTCAACTTAAATAATAAATTATTTACAAACCTTTTTAGTAGCGGGAGGAGTACCAACTCTTCCACGGGCACCGGAATTAGGAATTACGGACTTTGACCCCATGTTTCTAGGGAGGGTGTTGCTTCGGCCTGATGCATTCGGTTGTCTGAACGTGGCATCCATCTTACGGTTTGCCACTACATAAAAAAACAAGTCATATTTGAAGTTTCAGATAATAATGATGATAACAAAATGCGCAAAAAAATAATAAAACAAAAGTAAAAAATACCAGCCGTTTTGGCAATAGGATTAGTTCTAGAATTGGACGGAAGTGGATTGGAAGGAGTAAGCTCAACTTTATGAGGTTTAGATGTCGTTAAAGACGCTGGACGGACCGCCGAGTTTGTTTTTGGTTTGTTTATGGAATTAACAGTGTTTCGTATGAGTGCTGTGCATCGTTGTTTGAGGGACTGGGACTCATCGTTGGAAGTTTGTTTTACAGGTTGAGCTGATTTTGGAAGGTAGTTAAATATTGACGAGAATAAAAATTTTACAAAGCAGAAAATAAACGAAAAAATTAAACTTGGGTAATTTAGTAAGGTATTTGTAGGTTTCCTACTTAGGAATTCTAGACGATCCTTTGCCATTGAGAGATTCACGATCATTTTTTCTTGAATTCTTTGAGCGTGTTCCCATTGCTCGCCGGTTCCGTGACAGTCGATCTCGATGCCTTTTTCAAGTTCTGCGACACCTCTTTTGTACAGTTCTATTGCTATATCTTTGGATGATGCTGGAAAAACAATTAAAGTCAATTGAGATTCATTTGAGTATAAACTCGCATATTTAAACATTAAATGCAAACGTTGTTGACAGGTTTTAAAATCGCAATTAAAAGTGTCTTACAGCTGCTGTCTTCATCTGCTCGTAACGCTTTCGATATATATTCGTAGGCTTTCCGATGATGTTTCTTTTGTTGAGCTAGTAAAGGATCTGTAAGGGCCGGACCGCCCTTAAGCGAACTACCGTGTGGCATGCCTCTTCCGGTATTATTTCTATTCATGATTGTCACTTCCGATTCACTGGACGCTGTAATTGTTTCAAATAATAATGAATTTGACGAAGAAAGGGAAGTTTGAAAAGGTGTGCAGGGATACGGAAAATCGTCTGTAGCAACAACAACTGGCTGACCTCTGCATTTTTCTTTACGATTCCTCCAATAGGAACTAACCGGTCTCCAGAAAAGTAGGAGAAACGTCCGGAGAATGGAAAAAAGTTGATAGAGAGCCACCCCGAAGGCGTCAAACACGATGATTAATGGCCGTGACGCAAAATGTAGGTTTCGTTGGTGTACTGAGCTGACCTGTGGAGCTCTGTAAATATACGCTGGGTTATCATTAGACGGAGCACGGTTCGGAGGACGTCGAGATGGTGAGGCACGATATGGACTGGAGTGAAGTCCTGGTGTGGATGTTCCAGTGATTGGAATCGAGCTCGTTTCAGCCTCCTGATGGCTTAAAGATCTCTTTGGAGATCTAGGATTAAATTTACGAGTCATTCATCAAAATTTTTAATTACGCAAGTAAAGTAGCAGGAGGCACTCAAGGTTATCATCTTGAAAGTGTAACGGAATGATATGAGGAAAGTTATTTGAAATTGTTAACCAGTTTGATAACCCACACAAGTTATGCAACAGCATTGTAATTAGTTGAACACTTAAAGTTGCACTTTTAATTTAGAGATTTTTAACAGCAGAGAAGATTAAAGCAGCTGATAGAGAATACCAAAAGACTTCCCCACCCCCAAAGGCTTTGTAATTTTGCACTTTGTGTTTTAAAATTCGGTTGATTTAACTGGAATTTTAAATAGGTTTAAAGATTTAAACATTTTAAATGATTAAACTAACCAAACAGTGCAACCAAAACAGAACAGGTGATTTGCAATCAAAATTAAAGATAATTACTACAAGCGGTTTTGCAAAATGTAAAAATACGTTTGAACAAGCCTTTTTTGCATGTGAGTTTCGCAATAAAAAAGCATTTTTTTTGCACTACCAAAAAAGGACTGGCCATCACCATTCTAAAATTGTTTTTAAAGCCTATTAGAATAATTCTTATGATAAGGTCTATGATAACCACTACAATTAAATTGAAAAAGCAATGTTAAAATAAAAACTTAATTACCAAACAATTCCGTGACACAAAAAACTATTGATTTAATTGGAACACGCACATGAGAAAAGGGGACAGTGGGACGAAAATGTTCCAGGTTTGGGAAACATTTGCAATTTTAATCGATTTTTGCGATTTTCACATTTAAGGTTGCGTGTCAGATGACAAGTAGTAATTACTATGCGGATTTGGGGAAAAAAAGTAGATACGAGTTTTTGTAATCCCACCCAATGTGAATTCATATTTTACATGTATATATGTACTACAGATATAAGTTTAGTAGAAAGTTGCACTTGTAAAAAGCATCAAATATGCTGCAAATGGAGTTTTGCAGAGGGTTTTATAACAAAGGTGCAGGCAAAAATAGGATTTTTGTGTAGATTTTACTTTTTGATCTCCTATGCATAAACAAAGAAAGCTATGAAATATGTTAATTAATGAATCATTTTTGAAATCTACAAAAATTATGAACACGAGATTTGCATAATTTTGTTGCATAATTCATTGTTTTTAGAAGTTCTTTGGAGCCGTTCTGGAAGTATCGAAGGGATTGTGAAGCTTCCTTAAGCCAAATCCTTGGTCAATGGGCATTGTACCTTTACGCAAATAAAAATATTAAGTGGAAAAGTTTGAACAATTTTAATTGTTGACGCAAATGTCTGAATCATATCATGTTTATTGAAATACGTTTCATCTTCATTACGATAATTAATCAAAATAATTTCAACTAGCTTCATTAGTCATTTCTTTATATTGATGGAAACTTACAGAATTTCATTTTTACGACATTTAGTCGTTAAAATTTGAAGAGCTTAAAGGAATGTTAGCTTTTACTAAACTGATCATGATCATGCAATTACGCAAATGAAAGGCAATAATGGAACAAAAATAGTTTGTAATTTTCAATTGTCGTCTTACAAAACAATACCATATTAACATTTTTGTTGGTATTAGTGCGCACGTGCATACCTGATTACCTACGTATTTCCCATCTATCGGCTATTAAAAAGTAGAGAAAACGACTTTGTCTTAAAGATGGCAATTAATTTCTGCAATAAACTTGTTTTCAGTTTAAGTTAAAGTGTATTAACCGTAAACAATACGTGGGCATTTTCGTCAGCAAAACAGGACAGATTTTGGGTATAAAAGGAGACGGTTTCATTGTTTTCACTCATACACAGTCTTACTTTCTTTGGAACAATAACTAGCCAGAAAAACAAAACCAGGAAGTTCGGAAAGCTCAAAAATGAGACTCGGTCTGTTCTACATCTTCTTGCTGGTAGTCTGCGTT